>JAOPJO010000147.1:3089033-3105813 GCA_027123675.1 Molva macrophthalma | reverse complement strand
CCCCCCCCCCCCCCCCCCCCCCCCCCCCCCCCCCCCCCCCCCCCCCCCCCCCCGGGGCGTGAGAAGAGGACGCATTCAGGTCATGGCAAGGATTGCGAAATTGAAGTAAAGCCAGAAAACGAAGCAGATCCAACAAGCCACCGAGGTCACCTAGAATGCAATGGGCTCGCTGAGATGTGAAGTGAACAGACCTTCAGATGCAATCTTGCTCAATATCTGGAATTATATGGATGGACTTACACTGCCTAAAGAAGAAAAAAAAGGAGTTTGAGAGTACAGTTGTAAAACCTTTAGAGAGGGCAAAAAGATTTTTTTCTGTCAGCCACAATACAAATAAAACATCAGCTTGCAGTCCAATCATTTCTATTCTGCGTTTGGTTGAGAGGCGGTTGGTAAACAAGATGGCTTGGCTCAAATCAAAAAAGGGCTGTATGAATTTGAGTGTAAACCTTTTGGCCCCATAGTGTTATTAACGGCATTCATTTTCCAAAATTCTCTAGCACAAAGAGCAGGAAGATGTCAATGTGGCCCTCATTTTTATTCAAAGAATTTCTGCTTCATAAACTAAAATGTTATTGGATGCCAAAGGATCAACAGTTTTCAGCCAAGACAGTGCTGATAATTCAGTTAGGTTTTCTTTGTGTTTGTGTGTGTGTGTGTGTGTGTGTGTGTGTGTGTGCGTGCGTGCGTGCATGCATGCGTGCGTGCGTTTGTGTGTCTGTGTGTGTGTGTACGTTTGTGTGTTTGTGTACAGCAATGTGTGCTAGCGTGGTAGCGAGGCTCGCACCCGTTAGCATACTTTAAAGGAACATTTCATCATATGGAAATACCAACAGCTATTCCTGATGCCACAAGCTATGACCAAGAGCATTCACAGCTGCCTGTGCTTAAGGAGTTATTAATCCCAGCTATGACTGCTGAAAGATGAAACAGCCGGGCCCTAAACTATCTTGACAAAGTTGTGCAATGGGGAATGAAAAGAAAAAAAAGAGCCATTGTTAGTCCTTCGTCATCACTTCAGTCCCAAACCTATGGCAACATTTTTGCATTGAAGAACAGAAGCGCACATGCACATGAATAAATTCACCTTACATCTCACCTCTTTTCATACATGTAGCGCCATAATTGAACAGCAGAGTGATTCAACTGATATTAAACATGGTTTAAAAGAAAGCCTTTTATATATATTTTTTCGCATCGAACAGCAACCGACAACCCATCACCTAGATCCCAATGTTCTCCACGGGTCCAGAGGGGAGGGAAAGAAAAAAAGGCCAACTACAAACAAACAAGCAACAGCAAAACAGAAGCCATTCATCGACCATATACAGGCTTCCACTGAAATGTGAAGCTGTTGGTTAGAAGGTGATTAGGGGATTAACCCCAGCTACACCCCCTCCCCCCAACCCTTTCACCCCACCCTGGACAGAGGTGAAGGAAGCACCCCTGGGCAGCAGTAGAGCGATCACGACTAGCCTTCCGCATCATACTGGTAGCAGGGGAGAGGGCAAGGTCACAGTGGGGGGGTGGGGGGGAATTTAGGCTTGGCTTACCACCACATGTTCCTTGGCCTTGGCCCCGTCTTGCTCCGAGGCAAGGATTAACACCATATCCTGGCTACTGTTACACGGTAGGCCTATACCTTTCGCAGCGCACTGGTTTCAAAATACACCCGTGGTTACATTTATTGGAGGAAAAACAAGCGTATTTTGTTTGACTAAGGTTTATTCGGCATTTGTAACCCATTCCTCTGGTATTTATTGGGATATGAAGAGCAGCATAAAAGGATCCTTGCCGTAGGATCCCTCCGCAGAGCCATTTAGGTCATGCAGTCTGTTGAATGACTCACTGTGTGATTAATAATGTATGGACTTTTCAATGCACTTGCAGTTGTTTAGGTGCTTTTTTGTGTGTAGTGTGTAAATTAAGCAGCCATAAACACAGATACACCTGTTGTGGATTTCCAGTATTCCAGTTGTGTAATTAGATAGCATGTAGATGGATTGTTTTAATGGTTCATGAGAGGGGGAAATTGGAAAAGGGGAATAATGTTCCATCAAATTAAAGAAAATAAATTGAATGTTCCCTTGGAATGCACCGCAACAAGGGGCGATAAATTATGCAACATAAATAGCCAATAACAAACTGCTTTTCGCTACTTAGACAATTCACACTCTTTTTGCCAAAGCACACTAACGCAGACTAGCTTTTATCACATTCAAATTCCATAAATATTCACAGCAGTCAAACTGTCCAAAAACATTCAACCTGACCTGACACATAATTATTTGGCTAATACTTTTCTCATTTTACCTCCATCACGGCTCAGATAAGAACATTAATGGAAGATGACAATGAGCACGGCTAAAAGTATACCAAAAGTACCATTCGTACATCACAGCGACCAAAGCGAAGGACACCATGGCAATGAGCGGGCTGTATTGTTCTTCATGTCTGTGTGATGGAGAAAATAGTCCCCAGGGGCCACAGGGAGGACAGTGTTGGTGGAATATGGCTGGGGCTCTAAGTCATCCGATGTTGGCCCTGCGTTTGGCGTTGTACCCAGTGCACATCCTGTGGGAGTGGGGCGCTTTGGAAGCGGACCGCGCGACCACATCAAACAATGGCTTTTTGTTGTAAACAAAGCCAGGGCAGCTAGCCTAGGGGGGGGCCCTCTCTTTCTCTCTCTCTCTCTCTCTCTCTTGCTCTTGCTCTCTCTCTCTATGACTCTCTATCAAGCTCTCATCCATGTTTGTTGCGTGTATCCTGGACCTGGACACCTCATAGTTTTGGACCGTCAAACAAATGAACACAGATGGACGGCAATGCTCTCGGTTTCAACTCCTACTTTCATACGACACCATGAACTCAGAGTAAACTGAGATTATAAATTAACTGAGATTCAACTGAGATTACAAAGGAACTGGGATTCAACTATTATAAAATGAACTGAGATTAAACTGAGATTATAAATGAACTGAGATTCAACTATTATAAAATGAACTGAGATTAAACTGAGATTATAAATAAACTGAGATTCATCTATTATAAAATGAACTGCGATGAAACTGAGATTATAAATGAACAGACATTTAACTTTTATAAAATCAACCAAGAGTAAACTAATAGTATGGGTCTACCTTTAACGCAGATTAAACTGAGATTATAAAATTAACTGATATTCAATTGATAGTAAACATTTAACTGAGTTTCAATTGAGATTATACCCTGAACTGCGATTCGACTGAATATTTGAGGTCTGTACATGCCTGAAAACAGGTGTCAAGTTCCTTTCATTGCAACGTGTTTCGCCAAATCAAGCAGATTACTTGTCTTTGAAGTTAGATCACCAGCCATGCATGAGAAACACATTTTTGTACATATTTTAAATTTTGTTTGAAAAAAGGATTTATCAACTCCTGTCTCTGCTTCCTCGAAGAAAAATATATTCTCTCTGAATTGCACATTATTGATTCCAGAAACACTGCCAGGGCATCACATTTGCATCACACCAAGACCTCTGTGTCCTTGAGTGGGTTTCGGCGAGTCTTATTCTTGGACTGGATACAGAGATCGGACAAGGTCATGCCAACTGCTTTGCATTGAATGTTACATGAAATCAAAAGTCTAGGGACACCACCGCTACCAACATGCTACAGCTCGCTGGTCAACGTCAACAACCTAACTGACAGGCTGCCCTGACCATGAAATTACACCTAAATGTCTTTACACCCACAGGCACTCGATTCTCACTGTCACATCATATTAATAAACCTTCCTGCTGGTATCAGAAACACTTCAAACCCACAAGAAATATGTATGTAATGTAAGCTTATGTAAGACTCCTGTAAGGAAACCTCTTGCAGTTTCATGTTCCCTTGTGATTAGCAACGCCTCTGGTGTGGCAGGGGTGACAATGTGCTACGAGTTGGCGCTTGGTCTTTGTGCTTATCCTGCGATTAGCACCACCACCACCACACTGCTGTTCAGGGAGTTTGCATGCACTCAGCTGCTATGGAGTAGTGATTACACTTATGCGCTATGATAATGAAATACTTAAACACCCGGCTTGTTCAGATGCTGTTGCGAGAGCAGCAGCTGGCCTGTACGTTCACCCATTATCACTCTTAATAGTTTTGATCAGAAATAGCAAGTGGGTGGGGGTTGGGTCGCTCCTTAGGTGGAGGGGCCCTAGAGACCAACCCGGACTATTAAGAGCTCGTGTTGATCCATTGTGGAAGCCCGTGTATGCCTTCCCCCTTCTGCTGTTATTCTGTCAGCAACTCCAAGAGGGCGCAGAGAGAGGGAGAGAGATAGGGAGAGAGAGAGAGAGAGAGAGAGGGAGAAAGAGGGAGAGAGAGAGGGAGAGAGGGAGCGAGAGGGAGAGAGAGAGGGAGAGAGGGAGAGAGAGGGAGAGAGAGGGAGAGAGAGAGAGAGAGAGAGAGAGAGGGAGAGAGAAAAAAAAATGGTTAATTGCAAGGTCAAGTGATAATTCTTTCATTAATTCAAGCGGGGTCCTTTTGTTCCCGCCAGCCCGGGCCTCGCAGGTCCCCGGCCGTGCAAAGGCTGGAAGTGGTTTTCACGGGAGATGGAAATGGAACAGCCTGCATCGCTGCCCCCGCGGATCCCTGGGGTTGCGGCCAGTTTTTCTTGCCTCTCGTACCACCGCCGTGTCAAGGGCATTCCCTATTTCCAGGCTTCAGGAAACTCGGCAGGGTCAATCAGTCAAGGAGCCGGTGGAGGTGCGTGCCGGGAGACCGGCTTCAGCACATGGCTCCAGCTAGCTCTCTTCTCCCTCTCTTAGGCTCTTTGGTGAAATGCTAGCAGAAACAAAATTGTGTGTGTGCTTGGAAAATATGTCTGCCTGTAGATCATGATCCTGTTGGGCTGTATCCAACAGAGAAGGTTGTACCTATTCTGCTTGGCTCAGCCAATATTTGATTAAAACAGAAAAGTAAAACATATTTTGAGGGGGGTGGGGTTATTGACACTGATATTCTGGTTCTGCTTTAGATGAATAAAGTGCCAATTAATAAAGGTTGAATGCTTGCCAAGTATGTTTGCACTCCCTATTTTAGACTCACAGTTTTTGGATACAGCTAAAGGGAAGGGCTCTTGACAATACAAGACTCTATTGCAGGGAACATGTTCAAATCTTAAATCTCTTGAAATTCAGGGTTTGGAAGTGTGGAGATGTGGAATACACCAGAAGGCAAGAGATAGAATAGTTATTGCTATTTGCGGCAGGGCTTCTGTCTAAAGTGGAGGGGGGGGGGGATTTGCCTCAGTTCATCTCCAGCTGGGGACTATGCAAATTGACTTTAAGGTATCTTTATAAATGTGCGCACTAAAGTCTGTTCCGTCAGTTCTTTAGCTGCCGATAACATAATTTCCATTTGCATCTTTCTGCATGGTGTTTACAATATGACTTGCCAACAACTGGAGTGTCTAAAAGTCTGGTAGGCTACATCTTATATTATGTGAGTTAATACATGATAAGTAAATGTTTTAATAAATAAATAAATAATTAAAATACCTGAATATGTATTTTTTCTTAATAATTAATCTTTTTGGCTGCATGTATTCATGTACTGTGTGTTTTAGGCACTCAACCATCATGGAATACTTTTCAAGGTCTTCTGTTGTTTTCCAAGAAAAATGGATGCCAAGTCCATTCTATTCATGCGCAGTTACTCAAACTGAAGCAGGACCCAATCCCTCCACACTGCAGCTGCAAATACATTTCAGCTTTGAATCACAATTTGAATGCTGGCGGCTGCCGCTGGCTTCATGAAAGTCGATGGGGCTGGTGGTGTGGTCCAGAGACCCGGAGAAGAGGCTTACGCTGTGAGAGACACAGTCATGGCTGCTGGTTGTTTTCTCCTCAACTGCGAAAGCATGTTAGCAAAACCGAAGCGTCGCTGTGTACAGAGGGAAGAAGAGAGAGAAAAAAACCTCTATCATTTATTATTCAAATGAAATGAGGTCCAGCAGATGGTAGAAGAGGGGCCACGGGCTTGCGGCAGAATCTCCTGCTCTCTACCTCTCTGATTTTCTCCACCCGCGACGAACTAAAAAGTTCAAAGGGAATCAGCGATCGTGACGGATCTCATTAGCATATTTCCAATGAGGAACGTTCGGAGACAGAGAGATGGGAGGGGGATAGTTCATGCAGGAACTAATCAATGTATGTATGCAGCTGGAAGCTTCACTACAACGTTGATTTACAACATCGTGGCAGTAGCCTACAAGAGCCACATAACTTTCAGACTTCATATCCACCCGTTTTTTAAGGATTTTAAAGCCACAGTGGTGCACCAAAATGACCCACAATGTCTTAGAAGTCTTATAAGTGTTCTTTCTTTCTTTCTTTCTTTCTTTCTTTCTTTCTTTCTTTCTTTCATTCTTTCTTTCTTTCTATCTTTCATTCTTTCCTTCCTTCAGTGGTCCCCTTTAATATAAAAAAGAGTGCTAAATATACTATATTGTTTTGCTAAAATAACAATGTGCTTTACTTCGATAAAGCCTAAGGCCCCATTCAAGATCACTATTGAGTTGGCCTCTCCGAATACTGTGGCATACATTGTGCATCGATGCCCTGACACTGGCCTTATGCTCACAACACCACACATGTATGGATGTACCGCACAATGGACACTATGAATGGTTATGGATTTTCCTGAAATGCACAAGGGCTCTATTCAATCTACACAGAGATTTGAAGTCAAGCCCCATTGTACCGTGTTTTACGAAGTTCATTACAATACGGCCATGTGTCGGATTATACCGGCTGCAAACCTGTGCTAGCCTTGTAAATAGACAGAGTGCACTCGTAACCCCCCCGTGAGATACATTAACCCTCAGCACCTGTCTGCGCCCACCGGAGTGTTAGTCTATAGCTATAGCAAACAGCTAGCTAGTCAAACTCTCTGTTGGTTCAGGGTATCTTTTTTCCACATGTACATACTGTATATCTATAGGGTATTGGCTGAGGAAGGACCTTCCTCTTCCTCTCCATTGAGAGTACTCCTCCTCCTCCCCCATCTTTTATTTGAATTACTGGCTGGGCAACTGCTCCCAGTCTCCAAGCCACTGACCTTAGTTAAAAAACGGAAAAGATGAGGATTTTTTTTGTGTGTGTTAAGTTCCCTGTGGTGCTGTACTTTTGGACCACAACAAGCCACGGAACTGGCAGCCGTGGTGATTCTTCCAGTGAAAATATAGAGGATAGTCTACTCATTAAAATACAAAAGGAGTCTGGTCAGTTGTGGAATGTAATAAAAAATATATAAACAGCTCAATTTAACTCTGCACAAAAGATCTGAGAGTGTGATGGAACTCAATGGAGTTTGAAAACCCCAAATAGATCATTTTTTTTGGATAGAACATATAAAAAAGAAGGCCCGTCACTTCCTGTAAAAGGGTTTATTGTGTGTGGTTATCTCACACTGGAAGAACTTTAAAGAAAAAATAAAGATTTTCATTTCCTTCTTAGGACATTTAAAGGTTTCCTTTCCATCTTTGAATCAATAAAACTGATGAAAGTGTATAAAGATATATAAGCATATACTATTTAACGATGTATGATGATGGTAAACTGTATATAGGTCTATACTATTTCATAAAGAATTGCATTCACAGCAAAACCCTTGAATAGTTGTGATTTAAGAACCATCTGTGTGTGTGTGTGTGTGTGTGTGTGTGTGTGTGTGTGTGTGCGTGTGCGTGTGCGTGTGTGTTTGTAAAACCCAGCTATATTTTAACAAGCGGCAACAAATACAGCAATTCATCGATTTGAGTTCCCTTGCGCCCGTGTCCACCTGTGAAGTGAGCTTTTTAATAAGTCATCCATGTGACCAACTGCCATTTAACACACACAAGACATTCTGGAAATAGCCACCATGCTCCCACAGTGGCACGGGCACTTTCCAATCACCTTATAAATTCTCACTGCCTCACATTCTATAGTGCTACCACTTCTTGGAATTCTACTTGGAAGTGAAGAGACCACCATGTGCTCAAGAAGGTGCATACCTCTGGCCCACAGCCCTACTGCTACTACAAACCTTACTTCCTGCTCTTGACTTGATCACCAGAATAGAAGCGCCAAAGTGACATTGACGAGTCCAATGAGGGGTGGTGGGGGGGGCTGTTTGTCCTGGAGCCCACCCTGGGATGGGGGCAGGCAGAGCAGACCACCCCAGTGGTCTGCCCAGGCAGTGGGCCCTCCCGGGGGCAATTTATGGCAAGCCGCAAGGCTACTATTGATTTGTTTTTAGAAGGTGGTAAATACAGTTTAGATCTCCCAAGATGCAATCTGCCACACATATATATGTTTTATAATATTATGACGAGCCCTTTGGTTCCTTTAAACACAGCACACATCAGCAAAGTTTGATATTTATTTGATATGTATTTATAGATCGTTTTTTTTATATTCTGTACGATTTATGTTGATTACATTGATTGATGTGTAAATACACATCACACATCAGCAAAGTTTTGATATTTATTTGATATGTGTTTATAGATCGTTTTTTTTAATATTTTATATACAATTTATGTTGAATACATTGATTGATATGTATGGCTCATATGGCCTCTTATTCTATTTTTATCTCGTCATGTTTGATTTCCTCTGATATGTTAACGTTTTTGCTGCCGTAACCCCAGAATTAATAAAGTTGTATCTTATTTGATCCTATCTGACTAATAGTAGGAGGACAAGGTAGCAGAACATGTAGTAGTTAGTAGTGAGTAGTAGAATAAGGTAGTAAAAGTCCTAATCATAATAGCCAAAGCAGTTGGAGGAAGCAGAGGTAGTAACAGTGTGTATAGCATTTGTTGTACAGCAGTAGTGGGTCGTAGTAACAGCATAATGGCGGTAATACAGTTATCATCCCATCATCTACTCCTGAAATGGATCAAATTGAATCGGGCCTTCAAAGGTAGAGAGTAATCAGAATCACCCCGCTAGACTGACTCTATAAACATATTAAAATCAAGAGCAGAGGCGGGCGGGGAGGAGGCGTAATGCGCAGCAGATTCCCCCCTCAGCTTGAATACGGGCTGCATGGCACGCCTCAGCTCTCTCCTCGCTGGCTCTGGTAACGGGGCCCCTCTTCCGCGACCGCTATACAGAAAGGAATCATATGCAAAAGGAAGGAGTTTTGGGGGTAAAGTCCCCCAAACCCCCCCTCCATTGCGAATAGAGCCATGCTGAGCTTCACCGGAGGGGTGAAAGCGCTGGGGAGCATTTGCCATCCCCTCCAACCCCCAACAACTGACACCACCACCATGGTTCACAGTCACACCACACACACACACATACATACACATATCCCCCGATTCAGCCTCTTATGGGCCAAAATAGATAATAAGGAATGTCTCTGACGTAGGGGGAAAAAGACAAGGAACATCACCTCCACCAAGATGGAGCTTTTTAGGATTATTGGCTCACATTCCGAGGCTACTCCCGAGTGATTTATGGCCTCTGAAAAAAAAGTAAAATTCTCCCGGAAGAAAAAGAGATTTCACCACACAGCTGGTTAACACCAACTGGTCGTGAGAGCTGATGAGTAATGACATCCCTTTGAGTTTGCGTCTTTGTTCTATCATGTCCAAAAATGATGAATCTTTCGTTTTTTTCCAGAGTTTCCTTCCAAGATGTGTGGAGAAAATCTATTTCATATTTGTTTTATTTTGTTGTTTGTTTTGTTTTTCCAAATGCAAAACAACAAGAAATTCTTCTTTTGCTTCATTTTTCCTCCGGGTCCGGTTCATGTGAACGCTAGCAGGCTTCGCTTCGCCGGGCTGTGGTTACAACCAAGAAAGAACCAAGGTCCATTTTTCACCGCACTCATCAACGGGAGGTCCAGGGTCCATACAAACCCAATTAAGAATCAATTTGAAGAGACTGTCAGACAGTCTGGCGCCCGGTGAGTGGTAAAGGCTTTTGATACGAACATTTTATCGTTTCATCTCTCCCGTCTTGTTGTCTTAATAGTCCAACATGTGTAAAGTATATCTGTCTCAATACTACCTCAGAAGCATGGGAGAGCAGGCCAGCCCATGAACACATGGCATACACATGAAGGCCAAGACGGCTTGTTTGAAAGGGATGTACTGATATGCTCACGGTGTATTCCCTTGAAAGGCATGCTTCCAAGAACAGTAGAGGACAAGGAGGGTGCTTTATGATTGGCATATCTCTTCATACTTTTCCTTCCAGTTCGGTTCGCTGGCACTCGAAATCAAATCGAAGCGCTCTTCTATTCTTTCCAAACGTATTGAAGTGGTCATCAAGAACATTTTCCAAAGACACCGTGTCTGTTTCGATTGCGAGATACATAAAGTTTGAGTTGTTATGCCTGAAACCAACTGACACTTTGAGTCGCTGAGAGACTGCCATAACTCATCTACCATAATACACACCCAAAGTCTATACTCAAGTGCTCCTTTCCCTTTTTGTATTATTTGTGCATTTTGAGTTATGAAAGGCATGCATTTCCCCCTGTCCAGGACTAAAAGCATTTTCAACACAAAATTATAAATAATGATAAGAATAATGCTTGTGGTACAATTCACAGTCTCCCTCTGGCTGTTCGTTTACACATTTCCAAAAGCTAGCCATAATGAATGGTTGCATGTGAATGGTGCTGTGAATTCAAGGTTAACTCTGTTTCCTTTATCCAAACCAGGTAGGAGTGCATTGAATGTTCTATTGATTTATAGCATTGGTAATAACAAGTGCTGGCTTTCACAGCACATGATAGTCAGTGAAAAGCATGCAGCCTGCGACACATTGTTTAAGGCCGAGAACAATACATACTAAGAGATAAAACTAAATCTCCAGAGTGAAGCAAATTACATTTACAAAGTGTAGAAGGTCCTCCTTCAGAAGCTAGGAAGTTCAGTAAACTAAACTGTTTTTGTCTCACGACACTAACGTTACATTGCAGTGACATTGGGCTTTTTTGTTTATGCATAATGAGTGTTGGTTTGACTGAAAATGAACGTCAACATTTCCTGCTAATTTGGCCACGCAAATTATCTTGCGATTTTCACTTTTGTCTGAGTTCAAATGTTCATCGTCCATTTCCATACGTGTGCATGTTCAGGCCTACTCTTGATTTAAACAAGTTAGTGACAAGCCCGAATTGGCACTTGCAAAATGTATTGACGTGACATCCAATACTTTCGCAGTGAGTAAAGCTGTTTGCAGAAGAAAACATATAAAAGGGAAAGTCAGCGTTTATTTTCCCTTAATAGCAACCTGTTTATGAATAACTCTCTTTATCCATTGAAAGCGTGCTATCTATCTCCATGGTTTCTAAGAGCGTCAGCTTTAAACTGTATGCTGTGCTTCTCTAAGTCCCAGGTGCCAAGTTTTTTTAAACGGGTCGTATGAAAATATGACCCGTTTATAAAACCTCATTATCAACAGTTATAAATTGATTGCTACATTTCACAGTTCATTCATTACCGAGTTTGAAACATAGCATTAGTCTAGTATGCTCGGCTATAGGTATATTTTTCCGTTTGCGTGACTCGAAAGTGCTGTATGAAAAGAGGGTTTCACTTAAAATAGCTGTACACATTCTCTTCTTCCCCTTCTTAATCGTTTCCTGTCTTCTTTTTCGTATTCTAATTGTAAGCAGAAGTGTAGTATCAGTTGATTATAACACAAATGCCTTCTGTATCAAGAAATAGTTTGTGTACAGTGTTTAGAAAACCCAAATGCACTAGTAGAGCTCAATGGGAATGTAAGTTAATGTTGTAGATCTTTTTTTCGTCATCTCATTTCCCCCTTTTCTGTACTGGAACAATAAGCATCTGTTTCCATTTTGCTGTTTTCAGCATGAAAAAAAAGAAGAGAGGGAGAACAGCCGCACAACAACAGAATAATAATTGTCGCACAACCCACACGTAAAAATAAATATTGCTATTGAAAACCCCAAATTAAGACAAACATTCCCGTCAATTGTAAATTACAACGCAAAATATGTTAAAACATAGTAACAGACAGAGCTGCTATTTTTCCGCACATAAGCTGTTTAAGGCCCGAGACACAATAATCTTTTTAAACAAATCTCACAGAAGGAAAACAATAAGTTTTGTTTTTCAAATTAATTCATTCAATGCATTCCACACATTGGAGCTATTCACAGGCACTCCGGGAGTACAGAGAGAGAAAGGAAAAATGTGTATGAGCCAAAGAGCTCCAGCAAGGATACAAGTGTAGATCCATGTTGCGTGTCAGATTTTATCTATCGTCGAGGGTTGGGTTCACCCTCTCTGCTTGATCTAACTTATCTCAACTGAGTCTGTGGTTGACAGAAGTCTCACGGGAAAAGATGATGGAGGACGACACAGGTTTTCAGGAAGAAAGTGTGTGTAGACTGTGGTTCTAAAATAGCTAAACAAGAGCCGGGGAACAAAAGGTAACTTACTTCAAAAGAGTCCAGCCAGATATGGTTAACCTCCCGTCTCTAGTTGTTGTGCAGCGTGCTGTATGATTATACAACCAAACAACTATAAAGTCTCTACAGGCTGAAATGGGACATGGGTAGCGTATAGAATTAGCTTCGCCTCAACGAAGACAACAACCAGGGTTTTTTTGTCCACATGGAACAAAGACCTTTATGAAATCTCTCAATGTTCTCCAAGCTTCTCTTAGTCTCTCTTTGATATATACTTTTTTTCTTTCAATGACTGTCTCAATTATCGGGAGCTTGCCTTTGAATGTGCAGCTTTTGATCAGAATGACTAAAGCCCCGTCTGATAATGACTTCAGACATGTTGTGTGCACTGTAGCAATCCCATCGACTCTCCTATTTACCGCATGGATGTTTGTTGGAACACCCCGCGATCTTACATGAGGTTTTACCCACAATGCGAACAGCACATTTGAAGGGGAACACACATGCATGACAATGAGAAATCAAAGGGAATGCATGGTGGGGTGGGAGGATAGGCTTAGATTCTCTGGGGGGGATCTTGGACTTGAAAAAAAAGCCTAAAAAATGCTACCTCCACAAATCCAATTATCACTCGTGTACTTTAGGGCAGTTGTTTATGTAAATAAACCCAGGCTAATGTGTCTTCGCTTTCACGTTTGCCGACTGTTCTCTGTGTGCCCATTGACAGAATATTTGTGTTTTTCTTTGGAAAAATGTTACATCTGATTTGTCAAAGAAAACTTTGAATCCCCTAAAATGCAATTTCACACAAAGGACAATATATCCCCCGACGTCTGAAATAAATTCTCCAAACAAGAGCAACGCAATTACCAACAGAATGAGAGCATATTATCTTTAGTAACAATGACTGATACTCACAATACACCCTAATAGATTTGAACATTTTCAGGGTGTTGTTTGAATTGAGCTTCATTATAAGTATCCATGGTAACTTTAACAATTGTGAGAGAATACAAATGAAAGAGGAGCTGGTGCCACTCATTCACATGAATACTGACCAAAGGCAGAGCAGGTTCCATGTTGAATTAGCAAAAAGACTTACATACATAGCTCTATGTAACATTGTAACATGTAAACAAACCGAATTTGAATCCGAAAAAAAATCAGGGATGTAAGTGAAAAAGTACTTATAAAACATGGAATAGGCCTACTTTTTTATTTATAAACCACAACTAATTAGCTAGACAGCTTGGTATATTAAAACTGTTATACAACAGTAAATTTAGATATGAATATCTTTTGATCATAAAGAATCTCTATTACTGCAGTTAAAAAAGGCAAACATGGAGCATATTCCAATTAGGCCATTAGCACTTCAAATCCGCATGACAAGCTGTTGTGCCTATTGGGACAGACACCCTCTACACATGAATTAAACATACACCATAGGCGAGGAACAGTTTAAATAAAGTATATTGTTATATATTAAATTGTATTAAAAGGGTTTGGCTCAATAAGTAAAATGTGTGTGATCCACAACATTGCATCTTCTATCTCGATTTTAGGTTATGTGGTTTTGAATATTCTTTATTATGTAAAATTATTCCTTTGGAAACATGCTAGCGATGCATTAATCCTCTCACTTTCCACCTGGTGAATCTGACCCACATTCACATTTCCCCTGTGCAGCTAAGGGACGGCTTTTTATTTAAGCCATGTGTAACAGAGAGCATTGACCCAACTATGTACTTTGGCCAATGAAAGAAAAAGAGAATAGAGTAAAATATGAGAAGGAAAATAAAGAGTTGAGAAGATAAGACAAGATGGGGAGGAGATGACAAGTTAGAAAAGAGAAGAGCTCTTGGAAGATTAATCGTAACATTGCTGGTGTTAAACTATTATACTCTAGACCCACTAGTATCTAAATCAGAGTTCTTCAATATAAAAAAATGCTTTATTTGGATGTTATCTGATAGGCCTAATAATAATAACCCAAGATATGGAAATCTTTACTAAATAATGTAGGCCTATTAATTGAGCAATGTGCCTGTTGTCCTTTCGTCTTTTTTTCTTCTTGCTGTGCTTCAGAAGACGTTGGGAAATTGCTAAACAAATCTACACGACGTTGAAAAGTGAAATGATAGAATTGCAAACAGATATATATATTGTTCTGGCAATAAATGTTTGCATACGAACCCCAAATGAGGAGGACACCAACCGCTACTAGGCCTACCAATACAGCCGGTCATATCTCAAATCTCCTAAAACGTGAACCATGGCCTTTGTTGCGCTGTTTCGGTTCAACTTGTGTGGGGAGCTTTCAAAGTCATTGAATGTGGTACATGAATAAATCTGTAATGTAGGAAGTGATTTTATTTGTTAAATCTCCCTACAGAGTGGTAGAATTTCAAATATCCCCCCGTGTTTCCTTTATTTAGGACTTGTGGGGAAGAGGAAAACGTGGCATGAAAATCCATTGAAACTACTCAACGCAGCATACAGATTTAATAAGACATTATGAAAGTAATGTTCTGAAAATGCAATGGTGGTGGTGAAAATTAGATGATGATTTATCTCACATCCATAAATGCTTCACATATGGATGTTTGCCCAGCAACACATTATAAAAATGTTAGTAATGCTCAATTCATTAAATTCACAGCTTATAATGTATAGGCCTACCTATTAAATAGGTTAATTATTTATTTATATTTCATTCTGGGTTAACACGTTCATGTTGTTATTAATTTAGATCCTTTGAAATCATGATCACAAATATTGTTACTGGGCCCATACGCATTACCAATAGGCCTACCTTTGTTATGTAATACAAAAATACCAGGTTTACTAGACAAAATGTTGGCCGTATGACTGACTCGATTCATGAGGGGTTATTGTTTTCTCTAAAATTGTGCACGCATTAAGAAATGTGACGACTACACTAATCCATGCCTCTCTCGTAGAATCCACTCCAGGTTTTTGGGGTTTCCAACCACAGCCAGCTGCTGCAGAGCAGGCAACCGGTGCGTTGTTTCTCCTCGTCTTGTTTGCCTCAAGTCCGACGACAGCGCTGTCTGCTCGGCTTGTGGAGAAAGAGGACAAGCAACCAAGAGCCCAAACAACACATTGAAATCCTCGATTTTTAAAAACAGTTTCCTTGGCGTATTCGGCCGCTTTTGTGGAGTGCGCAGTCGATGAGTTTCTAAAAGACTTGACTTGTATGTGGAAACGGCCGGGAGTATCGATTTGGAGTGAGAACTAGGGGTGCATCCTGTGTCCTTTAACCAGAACGCTGGTGAAGTGAACCAATTTTGCGGTCTGCTCAATTCGTTCCTTCCTCCAGGAGAATGGATGCGCGCATGGGCTGGGGGAAAGGGGGAAACTAATGCCCATGAGTTGTGATCAACCCTTAGTCATGGAACTAATGGTTCTATCTTCAGGAACGTGTAGTATTGACGAGGCAGAGGTACACACTACACGAAAAACACACAATTCTACTACCTTTTAAATTGGGAGCATGCATCGGAACCACGGTCGTCTTTGTGTCGCCCGCTACCCAGTTTCGGGGGGCCTCCTTTAAAAGGGTGTCGGTTCCAGGAGCTTTGGTGCCGAGCTAAAACATTTTTTGCACTGGAAAAGGCACGTTTTTGGACCGATCGACGTAAGTATAAAACATGGTTTCTGGAGGTTTACAAAGAGGATTTAGGTTGAGTTTCGAGAGAACGGTTGGGTTGCTAAATACCCAATACATCTTAAACTCTACGCTGAATGTCAGAATATTCGTACGGCGTTACGTTGTTATTGAATGAACTGAACGCGTAGACATTTTGATTTAAGTTTCTCAAATACACATGAATTGGGTGGTCTTTCAGACATTATATTTTGTGAAGTTGAGAACTGACAGACTTATCTAGACACGTATGAAAATAATTATGTTTCTGGTAAAGGAGCATGGACGGCTATAATACCTCTAAAATCGAATTGGATCACTGTATTTTTTAAATGTCTCAGACTGATTTTTCTCCCATAACATGAGCCATTTCTACATTGGACCATTTAACGGACAGAAATCTAATTGAAAAAAATATATTTAAAATATTCCTCTGATCTCCGTTTTGGATATCGCTTATAATGTTGCGTTCACAAAAAACCTGCCCAGTGTCCAGAAAACTATGAGCTAAGTAGAATGTCAGCTAGGATCTCCATTCACTACGCCATTCTGCGGCTATAAAATAAGATCATGTCACCAAACATGTATAATTCACAGTTTAGAACCAGCCAAGTGTCTCTCTCTCACACACACACACACACACACACACACACACACACACACACACACACACACACACACACACACA
>JAOPJO010000147.1:2988486-3002775 GCA_027123675.1 Molva macrophthalma | reverse complement strand
GAGAGAGAGAGAGAGAGAGAGAGAGAGAGAGAGAGAGAGAGAGAGAGAGAGAGAGAGAGAGAGAGAGAGAGACACAGTGAGTTGACAAAACTCTGAGGTGGTGGGGGAGAGAGAAGCGCACAAGTGACCGCTAGCTTTGTGTCAACGCTATCGCAATCAGCAAACACAGAGGGACGGATATCGATTAAAAAGAGAGGGAGGCCACTTCAATCATCCTAGAAATAGTGTTTTTTAACGCTTGAATATATTTATTTCGTCCATACCGAACAAGGGTAACTACATTTTAAAAGGACGAGCTTTGAAACACCACAAACATCAGCTGTGTGTGTAGTCTCTAGCTACCGCCATCTCTCACGGTCCGAGCGATCTGTGTACCATGGGAAACGCTGCCACGGCCAAGAAAGGTAACGAGCTGGAGAACGGTAAGTGATCCGGTCGATTCTAGATTATAATGAGGTGTCATTGTTTTCGTAATTTCATTTCTTCCATCTTCTGCAAAACTGGATAGATAGTGCTGTAGCATTAGACATATCCACGTACTCTTAATCTGTAGCCTCAAAACAGGCGGGGGGGGGTCGCTTTCCCTCGGGCATATTCACTCCATCACAGCCTTGTAAACATTTCACACTTGTGCGATTATTGACGGTTGTTGACGGTTGCGGTGTCACATCTCTGGATAACATGAATTTAATGTATAGCCAGCAGCAGTATCTAAAACTGCCGGGTGTTATCATTAAAACCGTAGAGATGTGAGGGGGGCATCGATAGTATTTACCCTCCGAACCAACGAGAACTAGTGATGTCCGTCAACTTAGTGTATTGATACATGCCTCTCCTGCCTTTTTTGTTTCTTTATTATTGTTTTTGTTTTAATACTTTGGATGGGTTTTGAGAAAATATGTGTTAACTGAAATGCACAATGAATAAAGATGGGATGCCTAACAAGCCAGCTAACATTAGCTGTAGGGGATTAGCCTCCACAAGGCCCTGTCATTCCCTTCTCTTGATGGTTGTTAGCTGGCCTTTCCGTGGTTAGTTGTGCTGTACATTCGCCACCCACAAATCTGCTCGCTAGCATCAGTGTTTGTCTTTTAAAGGTGTATTTGATTAATTTATGTTGTGGTTTCTTTCTCAACCACACCGAGATCATTCGGTCAGAACTGGGTGTTGCCCGTTAAGCTCTTATCAGCCTCCAGCTAGAACTAGTTGTTTTACATAAACTTTGTGCAGATGTCTATCTGTTTATATAAAATACAACTTAAACCCAACTTCAAAGTATAATATAGTATTTTTTACTTTAGTTTGACTGCGTCTACTTCCAAAGCATTTTGTGTTCTTGCCTACATTACATAAACACAGCTTTGCCTCTGCAGCACAGTGACCAAATATGGAGAAGAAATGACAAATGCCTTCTTTCCATTCATAAAACTGGGCTCCACTACAGGCCCCCTAAACACTCGCATACACATGAGTAAGATTACTAAGAGCTTAGTTTTTACCTAATCTAAATGTTGTGAAGGTCCGCCGAGCCACACTCGCAGACAATTTTATAATTGACTAGTAAAGGCTTGTCATCAGACCTTCGTCAGAGGATAAGGGGTATTACAAGCTTTGAAAGGTTTGACGTAGCTAGAACTAGGCTAGAGTTAATTTGTGACGGTAAGCTTTGACGTATGCAGGTAGGTGATGAGCAATCCAGTTTGGTGCATTTTCTGTAGTTTTTCCATTATTTGATGGCATTTCACATCAGGATACTGGTTGCTTTGTGTGAAAATAGATGAATCCCATTAGATAGGAGAAGGCACCATAATACAATCATCCAAATCATATTTTACAATGTAGAGATATCTTTAGTTCAGAACTTTAGAACAATGTCCAATAATGTTCAGAGGCAGTGGTATTGCCAGCACCAAGTTGCTCTGGCGTTAGGTGGGGGAGGGGATGGTTAGATCAGCACAGTTTCCCACAATTGGTCATATATTCACTGTATTTACGATCTGTAGATTGTCAGGGGCTAGCTGTTTAATCTGGTTAAGCTGACCCTCTGCCCTGGGCTTGGGATTTGTCTGCAGTGAGTGGCTGCTCTCTCAAGACAACCTGGAGTTCCCTATATAGCAGCTCGTGCTGTATGTGTTCCCGTTAGCCTTCCTTTTTAACTACCTCTGCAGCGCTATCCCTTTTGGTGGCCGAAATTCAAACCCCTGTTTTGGAGTTACAAAGTTTGTTATCGCTTTTCTTATCCACGTATCCTCTGTCTCTTATCCACATGTTATTAATAACATGATGAACAATGTACTGAACCTATCTTACTTAAGACTAAATAAGCAACCAATTTGCATTGAGTGGATATTCTGGCAGACAGCATCAATGTCAGTAAAGGGTCATTTAATTAAGGCAGTTAAGTTAAGGTAATCAGACATAATTTGCTGACTATTCACAAATAACTTTGAAATTCATTCCAAACACCATGTAATATTACTTGGATAATGGCAGGTTTGGGCTTGGTATGAATTTGAATACAAATCCCAGTTTTGTTTTTTTTAAGTGTTCCTATATCATTATCATGTGTCCACTGCTGAACGCTACTTCATTACAATCCCATTACAATAACAAAATCAATGGCATTAGATTTGTGCTACACAGGGGACACAAAAAACTAAACTCGACAACGAAATCTCCCAAGAAACAATGACCCAGTTATCCCCGTTGATCAGAAAGTTAATTAACAGTTAACCTTTATATGCCAACTGACAGTCTGCCCTGCTGAAGGACCCCTATCACAAGAGCTGTGTCCTCGTTGCAAGGTACAATGTTTGAGGGTGCACTTCAGTTTGGTGAAACTGTTGTCCATGTAAATGTCAACAGGGTCTGTGCATTACCGTTTGCGATCCTGCCATTGTTTTTTGAAATAGAGCTGTTACTGTTGCACAAACCGAATGTCATTTAGTTTTCCATTATATTGGGGAGAGATCAGTAGGAGACATGTGCAAAGCCTGGTTAAGTCACAGATAAACTATATGGATGGGTTAGATGCAACTAGGGGTAAGTGCTTTTTAGGATGGACTTTCCCTCTGTACTCGGCCTCTTGTTATATCTGCTTAATCGAAATGACTGCATGACTACGTTGCTGACATTTTGACTGTTGATTGATATCTGTGGTTTTGTGAGTCATTGTGAAACTGCTTCATTAGACGCTACGGTCTTCATATTTTTACATAGCCATGTCAAAGTCTACTCTGTATGGTGGCGATGTTCACTACGTATACTTCACATTTGTTGTCTTATTTTTTAAACACATGAAGTCAATGTCGACGCAATATTTCTTTCTGTATCTCTCTCTTTTGGTATCACTCCATCTGTGTGGGTGGTTGTTCCTGCAAATCCTTGGTGATCTATTAGAGACCTTTGGTATGCTCCCTTGGTCACGTTGTGATAACTTGCTAGACCAGGTTGCTGTGTGCTTCTGCTTTGATAATAACAAATGCGTGTTTTTGTCACCCACATTCTGTCGGTCTGGATATCTGCTGTCTGCTGTGTTTCCCATGTAATGTCCTTGCTTTTTTTCATGTTTATGCCCTGTGAGTTTTGTAGCCTTGCCATACATGTTTCCATAGTACAGAAATCATGCACAAGACACAAGATGTCTCCTGTGATTTCTGTTTCCCTTTGACATGAATCAGAAATAATAAAATCCTTTTGCATAATTTCTTACTATTGTCCACCTGTCTTGGACGTTGTTTGGTGTTTGTGTTGTTGTATCGTTAGACAAGTAAAATATGTGATGTTCTTAATATCCCATTTGCTATTACATGCAGATTATTCTTGTGCCCCTCAACCCCCTCTTGAGCCTCTCCACCATAGCATTCCTATAGTTTGGTCTATTCCATGATATATCAATAAATGGATCAAGTAATTCATCAGGTTGTAATGCTGGTACTGGGTTTTGTAATGATTATATCTCCCTCCATTTTTCAGTGAAAGAGTTTCTAGCGAAGGCCAAAGAAGACTTTTTAAGGAAATGGGAATGCCCGCCACAGGTGAGCATGGGGACCTGAGGCCTTGTATTTGCTTTAAGTTAAAGTGGGAAACTGGTTTCCATGCTTCTATTGTTGGCCGACTGGAGTGTGTTTGTTTGTTTCCACAGAGCACGACATGCCTAGATGACTTTGAGAGATTAAAGACGCTGGGTACAGGCTCGTTCGGGAGGGTCATGCTGGTGAAGCACAAAGGAACCGAGCAATACTTTGCTATGAAGATATTGGAGAAGCAAAAGGTCAGTCGGCCCGCGTTCTGTTCTGTGCCCGTCTGTTTTTCCTGGGAGCTGAATTTAATTACCCTATTACAATTCTGGTACGTCGTCCTTAACCTAACATGTGCAGAGACTAAATACTGTGCTCCAAATATTTTGATTGCCGCATGTTCTGCTTTTCACAAGTGGCAAATGCATTCAAGTACTGCTGCCACACCATGTGGAGAGCTGGTCACATGGTATATCAAAATGCAGCTCTCTGCTTCAATGACAATGACACTTCATGCTATGGTCAGACTCAAGTTGGATGGCAGTGAATCGGATCTTGAACCATACATGAGTGTGGCCGAAAATTGTCATTGAAATGAACAGATTATTCTTCATTGTTTTTTACATCCACATTGCACAAAGACAAAATCTGATAAGATTTATGTGTAGTCTGAATTTAGGCTGGCCTGAAGTGCTCTGCACTTTTCATGATTTGAGATGGACTACAATTCACCCATAAATAATCTTGTGTCTCTTTGGTCTGTTAGGTGGTGAAACTCAAGCAAATAGAACACACGTTAAATGAGAAGAGAATATTACAGGCCGTCAGCTTTCCCTTCCTTGTCAAACTTGATTATTCGTTCAAGGTACAGTGGCAATAGTTTCTACAGTATTATTTATTCATACTGCATTTTACTAGCTTATCACAAATTATATTTTAATGTTACTAGGACAACTCAAATTTGTACATGGTGATGGAGTACGTTCCAGGAGGAGAAATGTTCTCCCATCTAAGACGAATTGGCAGGTTCAGGTGAGTCAGTAAAAATGTCAAACTAAGGTATCTGGCTCCTTATCTATCCAATATCCGCCACATGATCTGGGGTAGGGCCATTGAAATCATGGTACAGTGTGTCAAAAGATAGTCTTTGTTGTGACCTGTTAGTTGTTTGTTTTCAAACATAACATGTATTTTGCTACCTGAAGCACTGTTGTGTATCCACAGCCATCGCCGCGCCATTTTTTGGCAGCGTCAAGTTATGTTCTATCGTATCCATTGATTAACTGCTAGACTGTATTATGTGTGGTTTTCACGACACCTGCTAACATAATCATCCCCGTTTTCCCCTCCAGTGAGCCACACGCACGTTTTTACGCCGCCCAGATAGTGCTGACATTCGAGTACCTCCATTCATTAGACCTTATCTACAGAGATCTGAAACCTGAGAATCTCCTCATCGACCACCACGGCTACATTCAGGTTGGCTTGCTGTTTCTTGCTAAACATATGACCTGCTGCGGTTTTTGTTGAAAAGGTATTTATATTTCTCCCCACTGTGTAACGGCTTGTGTGCTCTCACGCCCCCCAGGTGACAGATTTTGGATTTGCCAAGAGAGTAAAAGGGAGGACCTGGACACTGTGCGGAACACCAGAGTACCTGGCACCAGAGATCATTCTAAGCAAAGTAAGCCACACTCCAAAGATCTGTGGTTTTGCCGCTAACACATGGTCTGCATTCAAGCCTGTTTCTACATTTTATTAGATTTAACAAAGTCGATTCTGATTGGGGACTTGCTTTACAATGTGACAGATGTATGTTTTACATTGTGATAATAGGTTTTATACCTATAAACCAATGTATATTTCTGACATGTCCTCTTGTTTGTGGTTTGTAGGGTTACAATAAGGCTGTGGACTGGTGGGCCCTAGGGGTCCTTATTTATGAAATGGCAGCCGGCTACCCACCATTCTTTGCAGATCAACCTATCCAGATCTATGAGAAGATTGTGTCTGGAAAAGTAAGTGGTTTTGGTTTTCGAAATAGTCATTAAAAAAAAAATTTAACCTAAGAAAAAAACTCTACAATAGGCATAGTGTACATTTAATATTAACATTGGTTATTTATTTGTATTTCTTTAGGTACGATTCCCTTCTCACTTCAGCTCTGATTTAAAAGACCTGTTGAGAAACTTGCTCCAGGTGGATCTGACCAAGCGCTATGGCAACCTGAAGAATGGAGTCAATGACATAAAGGGCCACAAGTGGTTCGCCACAACAGATTGGATAGCCATCTACGAGAGGAAGGCAAGTCGCTATACATTAAAGCACTATGGCTGCACCACACAGATTCATTACTGATTGAGTTGGCAATGCTTTTACTTTTTTATTTTTTTATTCATTTCACATTGTTTTTAACTATTATATTACACAATTACACATGCAAGTATAACACAAGGGTTAGTTTGCCTTACCTTTATAAAATACTGGACAATTCCAGTTATAAGGTAAATGTTATCGCAGCACTTTTTTGTGGCCAAATATCTTTGAGTTTTAAGAATGAGCCTCACGCTGGTAAATTGTTTATATTGCTGGCATGCCATACGTTCTGCATCAGCCCCAACCAGACTGAGTCTACAGGCTAATGTACATTTAGTTTAGATGATTAAATGAGTACCAATTATGTCCCAACTGATGCTGATGATGCATGTTTCCCTTCTGATATATTCAGCAGAACTACGCAAGTTTCTATAATACATGCCTTTTAAGCATTTAATTACTTAAATTATTTAATTACCCTGTAGCCAGTTCATTTTTAAAAGGTTTGCCTTTTATATGCCAGATAATGCAAATTAATTGATTTTAGTGCAAATTATTTACTCACAATATTTGCGTAAGTTATTATTTTGTTTTTTGTTCATTAGAAATAATGCATACTTTATATGGTCTACTCATTTAAAACTGTCCAAGTGGTATTTTTTCTAATGTGAAGCCACTTTAATTGTTTATTTTCCTGTAACTTTTGCAGGTGGAAGCCCCGTTCATACCGAAGTGCAGGGGCCCCGGGGACACAAGCAACTTTGACGAGTATGAGGAGGAAGAGATCCGGGTGTCGCTAACGGAAAAATGCGGCAAGGAGTTTGCAGAGTTTTAAAGATACGAGAGCTTGGATATATCAGGGCTAAAACACATGAAATGCACGAGGGATCTATTGCGCTCTTCAAAGGACTTTGGGAAGAAGCAGAGACCGACATTGTTCAAGTCTACTACATTAGTCCCTTTATTCCACACATCTGAATGAGGTCGCCATGATCCACTTCTTACTTTTACTACTTCTAGTTGATGTTGTGCTCCCCTTTTTAAAATGTTTTATTTTACTTTGTGAGGAGAACTTAGGTTAATACCTAAGTCCACACCATTACAGAATTATGTGTCCAAATGATACACACTAAGGGCAATGCTCATTGCAAGCCGTCTCATAATTCAATCAAATTTGTAGATAAAGTATAAGAATATATTAATCTTGATATGTTTTGGAATATGGATATGTTTAAAATCAGGTTTGAAAAGGTTACTGAAGAATGATACTATGATATGGTGTATGATGTTATTGTTAATGTCAAATTTCTATATGGTAATATAAATACGTTCAAAGTGCTAGATGCTAGCACCTAATGTTCAGAGGCCAGTTTATTATACGCAGATAATTAGCTCATTGGCAAGGTGCTGCTGAAAGGGAAGGCTGTTGCAAAGGTTGTGCTTGAATCCTTCCTGGTTCACACCTGTACAAGTTAGGCTACAGGAGGAGGGGATACTGGCTACAACTCATGGAGGAAAGATATATATATATATATATATGAGAGATAATTTGAGTTATACTTTTGTTTTTCACCCTATAAAACAACCAATATATCATATTGGTATGATGCAAGACAGTAAGTAAAAATACTGACACATGATTACTTTTTATTTGGAACATTACTATTGCCATGAATTTCCACAATATTGATGTCCATTTTGGGAAAATCTACATTTGTAATGTGGACATTCTACAACTTGATTTAATCGCTTTCCATAACTGCCTCTTCAATGTCAAATATATATGTATGGTCAGCTACAGGTCCACAACACTGGCTATGGTAACGTTCCAGCCATTGCGGAGAAGTAGTATTTTGTCCTACGTGCATATCTGTCCGTTCTGTAAGACACATGAACATATTGAGTGTTTCAAAGCATGACCAAATAGAAAACATAACAGAAGAAGGGGTCATCCCCTCTCTTTGCTTTTGCCTTAGAGAACCACGTCCTTAGACCCCCTCCCTCACACTACAAAATGCATCAGTTCACTGCCTACTTAGTATTCAGACTCAGCCAACAATAGCCATTGCACAAAATGACAAACCTTGTTACAGGAAGTAAATCTCCAATTTCGTTTGTTTGATCCATTTGGATCTTAGTGCTACCTAAAAAAACGTGTAATTTGCTATTTCACAAAACATTTTTGCCGTGTCTACCATTATATTCACTTTGTTCCTAGTCTGTGTCTGCTTATAAAAGACAGTTTGATAAGAGTTTTATGAAGCAGTGGGACTCCAGTATATGGGGATCAAGGAGACTAAATCCTTTTAAGGATTTGTAGAGAGTAATGTAAAGTTGAACAGTTCAATGTGTATAGGATTGCGGCTTTGTGCCTCAACATTGTTTGTGAAGTATTGCAGAAGTACACTCTTTATAATACTGTTAACATGAAGATGTTTTTTCAATCTTCTAAGACAGAATTGCAAAATGGCATATGACTTTTTTTCTCCTGTTGCTGTTACTAATTTGTCTTTGTTTCAATCTTTTTAAAGAATGTAGATTTGCAACCTATAGGATGCATATTTTGGAGAAAAAAAACCTTCACGGTACAAATGTCCTCACAGAATAATAGCTAAAAACAAGACTTCTCCTTTTTACCACATGTAATCCATTAATTGTTTTAACTCATTACAGTATGTGTGTATTCATTGTTTCATATATGTTTTTATTTATACACATTAGAGATGCTAATAAATTTTATTTTTAAAAGTGTCATAATACCTAATCTTCCTGCTTGCCCCTACTGCTCATGGCTTCACACTTCAGTGGCTCCTTCATCACTGCCTTGTCCGGAGTAACGTTACTGTCACTGAAGAAGTGAATACCCAACCAAAGTTATAAGTAATGCAGAATTGCGCAGATTTACTCCATAGCTCCACTCTATGCGTGCAGTGTTACATACCTTATAGGTATATTTATTGCCTTGAAGTTATTCATTTGTGCGTTCATAACGCTTATATGATTTGAACTACCTTAAAAGTATAGAAACATTTTATGCAATTGATTTTAGTCAACGGGAACCTTAAACAACACTTGTCCGTTTGGACTTACCGTAGCCTTTAGACGTATGGGTAATGTAGTATCAGAAGTTGGCACATGTGTTTTTTTTACCTCATTCAATTTTTAAACAAAAATGGCAGGACTTGAGCTACTCTCTGACCAGGGATACCGCCTAGATGGACGAAAAGCAACAGAACTGCGTAAAGTACAAGCTCGCATGGGCGTATTTGCCCAAGCCGATGGCTCTGCTTACATAGAGCAGGGCAACACTAAAGCCCTCGCTGTTGTGTACGGACCTCATGAGGTAAGTAGAAATGGTTAACGTTAAGCTAGCCGCCTTCGTCACACGTAGTGGACCTCAAGACTTGAGAGGAGCTAACGTTAATAGCTAGCACGTCATACATTCACATACTGTTCACCTACCAGACAAAATTACTTTTTTGCGTTGTTGTATAACATAATGTCGGGTAAAGATATAAAGTATTAAAAAACCCTTATTGATCAACCGGATAATTACCATTTACCGTTCAAAGATAGCGTGCTGAAAGTGCTGAAGGATTATTGCGTGTGCGCGTGTCACCTGCTGGCTTATACAATGCGTTTTTTTTATACAATCATTTTGCCCTACATTATATTAAGAAGTCTGTGTGAAGCTTTATGCTGGGCTATGCTTGCAACTTTTGTTGATTGATCCAATGAGGTTTTACAATGGTTATGGATGATGTCATCCAGTTATACGTTACTAAATGTAGGCACAAGGTAAGAGATGGGTTACTTCAGGTAAGGTGGGAAAAAACAAGGTGTTGATCTGCCTTACTTCTATAGCCAGCAAGGACAGGCTTCGGGCTGACCAGGAGTACATGTATAAAGATGTATCAGCGATTGGTGGTGATCATAACTGGATTTAACTGGATTCAAACACATCCAACAACAATGTCTGTTTTTTTTCCTCCCCTAGATGCGAGGCTCACGCAGTCGAACCCTCCATGACCGAGCCGTCATCAACTGTCAGTACAGCATGGCAACATTCAGCACCGCGGAAAGGAAGAGGAGACCCCACGGAGACCGCAAGTCCACGGAGATGAGTCTCCACCTCAAGCAGACGTTTGAAGCCGCCGTGATGACCCAGCTCTACCCACGCTCTCAAATAGACATCTACGTCAAGGTTGAAGCGCTATCTTATTTCAGCAGTTGTAATGGTTTACATTGGTGCTATAAAGAGAAGAGAAGTAATATCAATAACTGACATTAATTGATGTAAATATCTAATGTCTAAACATACTAATGCATTTTAATAAGTGTTCACTTATAATGCATTTCAAAATGATTTATCTCAACAGGTGCTGCAAGCCGACGGCGGGAACTACAGCGTGTGCGTGAACGCCGCCACACTGGCGGTCATCGACGCGGGCATCCCAATGCGGGACTATGTGTGTGCCTGCACAGTGGGCTTTGTGGACGAGACGCCGCTGGCCGACCTGTGCTTCGCAGAGGAGAGCGGAGGAGGGAGCTCCCTCGCACTGGCGCTGCTGCCTCGCGGGGGGCAGATCGCCCTGCTGCAGATGGACGCTAGACTGCACCAGGATCACCTTGAGACTCTGATGGAGGCGGCGATGACCGCTTGTAAAGGAGTGAGCAAAGTGCTGGACGAGGTTGTGCGGCAACATCTGCAAGAAGTGTCTGTGCTCACCGGAGAGTGACACGGTACAGACGGAGGAGAGAACTTTGCGGCTTGTTGTTTTTGGACCACATGCTGGGAAAGATATGGGACCTCAATTAAAAAGAATTGACAAACATTTATCTTTTTTCATCATGTATTATGGCAATACATTTTTATTTCCACTGCTACATTAATAAAACATACTTTATATAAAAATACTTTTGAGGGACCTGCATATGTGTTGTAGAATGATTTGTGGAGTGTTGTGTGGCAATCAAATTCAATTGCAAGATTTAAGATTTACATTTTGCCTGCCACAATGTCTAGCATCTCTGGTGTGTGCTACATGTGTGTATAATAACTGATCCATAGCTTTATTACAGCCATTGATGTATATTAAAGGGCTTTTTGTGCTGATAGGCTTTCAGACGCTTCCTCTACAGGTATTTACAGATGGACCTAGGGATCCTAGCTCAGGTATGTGGGAGCCCTTTGTGAGCATATGGCAATAAACATGGCTCTTGAATGGATTGAGGGATCAGGGAGGAAAGTCATTGAATCATTTGTTTGGCCTCTGCAGCAGCACTCATGGTCCTCATTGAATAGGAGGTGGAGTTGGTAATAATAGGGAAAACTGATTATGTCCAAAATCAAGGAGGAGATGAACATAGAATGGCAGAGAGTAGGATACTGGCAAAAAGGGGCGGCATTTATAGAAAATCCAGGGAAAAGTAGATGGAAGGAGATGGAAGGAACAAACAGAAAGGAGGAAGTGTTATTTACTAGAATGATATTGAAGCACTGTGCTTTAGGAGTGGGGCTATATCTAGTAGGAAAACATCTGTATTGTATGTGTGAAGTTTGTGGGGAATCCGAATCAGTCAATATTTGTTATTTAAATGCAGGAGAATCAGGAAAAACGTGTCTTTCGGTATTGGAGGAAAATAAAGCTGGATGTCACAATATAGAGTGTCATCTATAGTTGGGGCATGGGCCTATAAGTAATATATTATATTATCTTTATTTTTATTATAATTTATTTATAATTGTATCGCTCGAAAGCTAGAAATGTGCATTATCTTGGTCAACAATAGGTGGCAATAATACACAATAAGGTGTCCAGTTTTCCAAAGAAAAAGAAAAGAAGAAGAGGGCTGTTAGACGCCAATTGCCATGCGCATGAACGGATGCCGGTCCGCCGAAGCAGTGTTCCACCAGGAACAAGGAAGGGGATGAGAAGAAATGCTGCAGCGATTGAAACGGATCTCGTAAATGCAACCCACTATTCGGTAGAAACAGTATTCTTAAGAAAATATATGTAAATATTGAATATTGATTATCTGCGATGTATTCACAAATTGGCATTTACTATTGCTGGTAATCGTACACAGCGCCACTTAGCCGAGATAGCTTCCACCTTACTACCCAACCAATCGATACAATGACAATGGTAGCCGATGATCTCAACGAAAGCATACATCCTATTGCCATTAAACGTATAAACAATGTCAACATTATTGCTATTCGTCCTAGTTGATCTTAAAAGTAAATATTCGCTTTGAGTCTGTTGACGAGGTTTATGCATCCGATGTTCTCCAGATCTTGACACTGCCAATGCAAGGGGAATAGCAGCACAACGCCATGGGACTACTGTCAGACCCAAATAGAAGGCGTGCTTTAATCGGCATGCTTACCCGCCTCAATGCCCCGATCTGGTGAGATATTACGGTATTAATTAGACTTAAGTAAACTGTCTTGCACCATATTGTCTTCCAACATATACATATTAGGAACAGGTCTATTTTACTATGTGTACATTTGTTGAGAAAAATGTGTTTCTCTCCCTCTCTTAGCCTGATCTGTTATATGGCAGGTGTGGCCTGGTTTATGGGGCTTGCTTTTGAGCCATTTACCTTGCGGACATACATGTCAGAGAATGCCATGGGCTCCACCATGGTGGAAGAGCGCTTCCCATCGGGTGAGCGAGCACTCGCCACGGGCAGAGAGTTTGCCGCGCATAAAAATAAAAACGGGTAAGGTTGAACAGAGCTTCTGATGAGATATAATAATGTGGCTGTTGCCCAGCCTCAGCAACTGTAGTTTTAATTAAGCTGGTCCTCCATCATGTTTCAGAGGCATGCCAGTAGACTGGCTGGTGAGGACCATGCAGTCTCGAGGGCTGGAGGTCTTCACACAGCGCTTCTCCCGCAAGCTCCCCTTCCCCGATGAAGACAAAGAGAGATATGTGAGTATAAGAGGTTTTGTTTGTAATTGTATGCATTTATGTACATATAGATGTTAAGATGGACATCACGTACCAAGAGAGTGCCACATTGTCAATTTGCTGTAATTGGATTGCGTTCTCAGTAACTGATCACCCTCTTCTGTTTTCTTCTCCCCATCTAGATGGTGAAAGGCACTAACGTGTATGGGATCCTGAGGGCCCCAAGGGCCCCACGCACTGAAGCCTTGGTGCTGAGTGCCCCGTGCAGTCCTGGTAATGAGAACAACCAGGCAGTGGGACTTCTCCTTGGGTTGGCTCAGTACTTTAGGAGTGAGTATATTTCGTTTAGTTTATTTGAGAGAAGGGACAGTGCAAATTAATAAATACACATGGTATCATCATCATAAGTACACCATCATAATACACATGGCATAACCAAGAAGTACAATGTTAATACCATTTGGACCTATTGATATCCAAGCAGTCATGCAAACCCCAGTAAATTCAGATTCCTCATATGTTTTGCCCAGCCTTCATTTTCTCTTTTACTGAGAGAAATAAAAAATATTATTAATTTCAAAATAACTGTTCTTTACTTGATTGACCCTCTATTGATTTACTAACCCTTATCCTAACCTGACAGATTAATCATAGGGGCCTCAACACGAGGCAAGCAACACGTCATGGAGTTGCCTGATTGGTTTACTGTTGTGCTTTTCAATAGGTCAGATTTATTGGGCCAAGGATATCATCTTTCTGGTCAACGAGCATGACCTGATAGGCATGCAGGCCTGGCTGGAAGGCTACCATCACACTAATACTACAGGTAAGCGCATGCATATACAATGCTATTACCTCACCACCACAATAGCCCACTGACCAAGTACTATGTACTTCAGCTTCAGAGCTGGGCACAGTTGATGCATAGTCTAAATCTGTTTTTTTCAACCCTCATCTCTCACACACACACACACACACACACACACACACACACACACACACACACACACACACACACACACACACACACA
>JAOPJO010000147.1:2383211-2394258 GCA_027123675.1 Molva macrophthalma | reverse complement strand
TAGTGGCCGTTAGCTGTAAAAATCCATAGATAAGCCGCACCGTTATATAAGCCGCAGGGTCGAAAAATGGGAAAAAAGTCGCGGCTTATAGTCCGAAAATTACGGTAGTAAAAATGGAAGGGCTCCCCCTATGTCGCCGGTCCCCAGAGCTGAACCGGCCCGGCACGGCCGTCCGCCTGAGATCTCCTGCTCCTTCCCGGTTCAGCATCCAGGCCGTCCGCCTGAGATCTCCTGCTCCTTCCCGGTCCAGCATCCAGGCCGACCGCCTGAGATCTCCTGCTCCTTCCCGGTCCAGCATCCAGGCCGTCCGCCTGAGATCTCCTGCTCCTTCCTGGTCCAGCGCCCGGGGGTTCCCGGCTAAAACAACGAACCCTTGTCGGTTTGTTGTTTTACTCATGTCCCTTTGTCCTTGTGGTTCCCAAATCATAGTGTTTTTTGTGCCTGTTCATGGAGCGGAGATTTTGAGTTTCTTTATTAAAGGCCCTTTTTGTTACGTATTGTATGTATTGAAATGTATTGAATGTATTGCAATGCTGAAAAATGTGAAAGGTCAAATGTATTGCACTGCTGAAAAATCTGAAAACCATGTAGGCTGAAATGTAAAACTGACAGAAATGGAAGCTGTAGTGCATTACCTGAAGAAGCCAAGAGCTGAAATACATTGTTAGAAAAGCTGGAAACTAAACTGTAATACTGTCAAAGCTGGAAGGTAGTAGTAGTAGTGGTACTAGCTGTAGTAGTAGTAGTAATGGTAGTAGTACTCGTAGTAGTAGCTGAAGTAGTAGTAGTAGCTTAGTAGTAGTAGCTGAAGTAGTAGTAGTAGGGGAAGTAGTAGTTGTAGTAGCTGAAGTAGTAGTAATAGTAGTTGAAGTAGTAGTTGTAGTAGCTGATGTAGTTGTTGTAGTAGCTGAAGTAGTAGTAGTAGCTGAAGTAATAGTAGTAGTAGTAATAGTAGTTGAATTAGTAGTAGTAGTAGCTGAAGTAGTTGAAGTAGTAGTAGTAGTAGTAGTAGTAGCAGCAGCTGAAGTAGTAGTAATAGGAGTTGAAGTTGTAGTAGTAGTAGCTGAAGTAGTAGTAATAGTAGTTGAAGTAGTAGTGGTACTTGCTGAAGTAGTAGTAGTAGCTGAGGTAGTAGTAGTAATGGTATTAGAAGCAGCCTTGGTTGTTCTTACATTGGTTCAACTTCTCTCCCTTAGCAGTTTTGGTGCTGTGAAAGAGATATCAAAAATATTTAACATGATTGACCAAAGCCTCAACTTTACTTGTTCTAGCCATCAAATGTGGTCCCCCAAAAATGAGTATGTCACCCAGTAGAAAACCCATAACATGCATTTTCTGAATAATGATGAAACAGTTTCATAAGAAGGCAAGTCTAGTAACAGCTGCTGGACCGCGGATACAGTAGGCAGACGTTAGTATCTGATCTCACGCACATGTTGCGCAGTTTTAAAACAAGAATAAATTGCTCCTTCTACACCCAATTTTAGGTAGCTGTCCTAAGCACTATTTAGACGGGATGCCTGAAACTCCTGGCACACCGCTAGCCTTTCATTGAAAATGAGTGACTAGCTGGTGGGCATCGCGCCCCATCTAAAAAAAGCCCTTTAACCGTGCGTTAGCTGAGCAATTTGGTGGTTTGAATAAATAGAGAAAAAGTCACGATGAGTCTAATATCAGGACTTGCCTATTGCAGAAAGTAGTTTACTAATGTTAGCTAACGCAGGGTTTTCCCTCACTATTTGCTTCACAAAGAACCCTGTACGACACCGTCTGAAACAGTACTCTGAAAATAAAAACCTATAAAGTTGTACATGCACGAAGACAAGGTCAATATTTCATTAACTTTTGCTAGCTGGCTACTTACCAGGATTTGCAAAGAGTCGTCAAAATGGCTCTCAGATAGAACAGCAGATTTCCCATGTGGACGCTCTGTCTGTGCGCGATTGTAAATTATAAAAATATAATTTGTTAGTCAAATGCTAATTTATTTTCGTGAAATAAACCTAAATAATAAATGTAAATCCAAGAAAATATTAGCTGTGAAATATTTAGGCATTTATTTTGGTATGTGCAACTCAAACAATCACTTAAATGATATTCAGAGATTTTATTAAGGTAGTATAGCTCTTTATTATTGTGATATTTACAAAGCCACTCAATTATTTTTTAGAGTGTATAGCATGTCTGCCATGGGGAGCCATGCTATGTTCCCTCAGCCCTATGTTCCCACAGCCCTATGTTCCCACATTTCTAAGATTGTTTTTCAAAATTAGGTTCCCACATTTCTACCCCTGCCTGGTAGTTAAGGGTTCGCCACTCATTCCCACGGCTGGCGATTTGAAGGAGCGAGCTAGCTTCCAAACTCTCTCGAGCTCAACACCGCTACTCCAACATGGGGTTGCTGTGGAGTGACAAACCCTCATACCAAATTTAAACTCACCTCCATGAGTTAGTGCAATTTAGACACGGCGCACATTTAACTTTCTATAATTCTTTAATGAACAGTACACATTCAAACAATCTAAATAAGTAAAAAGTTTCACTATTTATGCAGTTCACTTAAAACTGGAAAGGCCGCTAGTACTTTTCAACCTTTTATGTGCCAGGAACAGGCAATCTGTAAGTGCTGTGACTGCTGTCCTTTGAAGACTGAACAATAGTAATAAGCAAAAAATATTGCAAAAAAATAAATAAAATGCTGCACTATTTATGCAGTTCTCTAAAAACTGAAAAAGCTCTAGAGTGCTTTTCAACCTTTTATGTGCAAGGAACAGGCAATCTGCAAGTGATGTCCTTTGAAGACAATTTCAAGAACAAAAGAAAAATACAAAGCTCAATTTACTAAGTAAAGTACTAAGGAGCCTCACTTTAGCAAAGGACGTGTCAAAATGATGCCAGGGAACAGCACATGTCCACAAGCCAGGGACACTCTAAACAGCTTCCACAACACAGTGGCTGACAGTGCTCCAGTAGGACTCAATATTTCGATTGCCATCATTGTACTGTCCCTTCAGTCGGACCAGTGTGGTCTCTAAGATCCTCCACTTGCGTCACCGTCCTGGGTGTGCATCGCCTCTCTCTGCCAGCATGATGCTTTCTTCAGTCAGAGTCTGGCGGTCTTTCAGGTGACGGATGAATAGCCACAGATAGGGATGGCGCACTTGCACTGCATCATTCATTGTCAAGTAAGCTAGAATTAAACAATTATAGAAAGAGCAAACATTAAAATGACTTGCACACAGTCATATTGCAACAGCACACATTCAACATGGTCATTTTGCAATTACTCACATTCAACATGGTTGTTCGTTCTTTGGTTCATGTCCCTCTGAAAGACATTCCACATAACTGGTGGAAAGGTGGATCCAGGGCGGATGTATGTGTTCCTCATGTAAGTGATGAACTCTTCCATTGCAGCGTAATGGCTCACAAGACGTCTACAGCATCTGCCAGCGTCTAAAGAACCAGAGTAAGAACATAGGGCCTAATTTGAAAAATGTTCAGTGAAAACAAAAATCGTAGAAATGTGGAAACATAGGGCTGTGGGAACATAGGGCTGTGGGAACATAGGGCTGTGGGAACATAGGGCTGTGGGAACATTGGGCTGTGGGAACATTGGGCTGTGGGAACATTGGGCTGTGGGAACATAGGGCTGTGGGAACATAAGGCTGTGGGAACATAGGGCTGTGGGAACATTGGGCTATGGGAACATTGGGCTGACCCCCTGCCATGACACCAGATAGTTAGCTAAAAAAGAAGGCTGGCTAGTTCTCTAACCCCACTGGTTTGCTTTTTGCAGAAAAAGGAAGTAACCGGAAGGAGGTCAGAGCACCAGCCACAGCTGATGCTCAGACTCCCCTAACATGAATACAACACATCTGGGCCATAACTGATTAAAACATTGATCACCGATCACATCTATTAGAGTGTGTATGTGTGTGTGTGTGTGTTTTTTTACTGAGTTAATAAGGTGCCAGAAATACAAATAGAGCTGAAATAGAAATGAGAACTGGTTGCGTCTAATAGTTATGCTATAGCGGTTTTCTTTATTCATGTTTTTATTGGGAGGGACAAATGCACGTATCCCATGCCCCCCCCCATGCCCCCCCCCCCCCATAGGAGAGGGGTGTTGTTCCTAGAGGGCATTTCGCTATTCTGTTATAGTCTACAATATAGGCTGCGATGGTATATGTCTAACATTCAAGTCTTAAATTCATCACATATTAAAATAAAAATCCTATAGGCAAATTCAATTAAAAAACATTAAATGTAGCAGGCTTTTCAGGAAGTTAAATGCACTTTTTTGCTATTGACTATATCTAAATAATGTAAAATGTTCAGCAGTTTGTATGTGATTGGCCCATTTTTAAACCTTCTTTGTAGCGGATGAGTTTTTATCTCTTTTTTTTAATCTTTTCCGCCTGATGGTGTAAAAGTTCTGAAGCTTGGTGTACAGGCCTTATTTTACATGCTAAACATTTTTGCCTCTTGGATCCATAATGTCTGTGCGGATCAATTTCTCTGTACAGTGAAAGTTTTGTGAAAACGTTCGCTTTAAATAACAAACAAAATTAGCAGTCACGAAAGGTGATTGCAAAAAATCGCTTTTAAATTTAATATCAGACACATCCATAGAGCATGTGTACCAAATTGTGTGTCATTTGATCCAGACTGCTAGTTATTTCGGGTTGTCTTCATGACATGACTTCCTCAATCAATTCATTGTCAAATATTTTTTCTCTTGTCGTAGATGCATCTCCAGTGAGACAATGGTCTCAATGGTCTCTCCAACAACTTCTGTTCAGGCAGAAATAGATATGTTGTTATGGTCAACTTCCTAGTTTTTTTGGCAGCATTGGGCCAGTAGTAGCCTTGTGGGTTCACAGAGACTTGTTCTCCAGGTGGACACCAAGGCTTTTCCGCCAATACCTTCCGTGCCTCAAACTTATCCAACCTATTATACCACAGGTAATCCCAGCAATCCAACGACCACTCCTCCAAGACCAGACAACAACACAGCCACTGAGGGGGAGGTCCGCTTGGTCAATGGAGGGAATAGCTCCTGCTCTGGCAGGGTGGAGATCTTCCTCCAGGGCCAATGGGGCACAGTTTGCGATGATGACTGGGACCTGGTCGATGCCCAGGTGGTGTGTAGACAGTTGAGCTGTGGGAGGGTGCTGTCTGCACCACATGGGGCCAGTTTTGGACCTGGCCAAGGGTCTATAGGGTTGGATGATATAAACTGCAACGGTGGTAAATCTAAGCTCACACAGTGTCGCCATGGAGGACTGTGGTCCCACAACTGTGGTCACCATGAGGACGCTGGAGTTGTCTGTGAAGGTAATACATTAATGAACCTGTGGCTACACAGTATCTGCTTTGTTTTCTGCTAAAATAGCATGACACTAGATCTATGGCTTATTATCCTTTTGAATAAATAACATCCCATTCTTACAAAAGCAAGTGATGAAACCTTGCTTATTAGATTTTAACATATTATCTGTAAAACAGATGTGTGGACCTGGAACTGTGTAACACCTATAGTTCAGCCCCTGATTGCGCAAAGGTTTTCAATTTCTCACCGACATTTGTATTCTCTGTAAGCAGGTCTCCAAAAAGGTTGGGTCCGATTCGCCAATAGGGGGCGCTATAATTTGTAGTCAAAGTCAAACAATCTGCCCCACTGCCCTGATGGCGGAAATTCTCTGAAACTTGGTGTACAGGCCTTATTTCACATGCTGAACATTTTTGACTCATGGACCCATAATGTCCGTGCGGATCAATCTCCACTGAGACTGGTCAATGGTCTCTCCAACAACTCCTGTTCAGGCAGGGTGGAGATCTTCCTCCAGGGCCAGTGGGGCACAGTTTGTGATAATGACTGGGACCTGGTCGATGCCGAGGTGGTGTGTAGACAGTTGGGCTGCGGACGGGTGCTGTCTGCGCCACATAATGCCAGTTTTGGACCTGGCCAAGGGCCTATAGGGTTGGATGATATAAACTGCACTGGCCACGAATCTACGCTCACACAGTGTGGCCACAGTGGGCTGTGGTCCCACAACTGTGGTCATCATGAGGACGCTGGTGTTGTCTGTGAAGGTAAAACATTAATGAACCTGTGCATAAACATGATCTGGTTTGTCTCCTGCTAAAATAACATGACACTAGATCTATGGCTTACTTTCCTATAAAATGACATTATATATGACATTCTCTTCCCAGAGTCCAAACTGTGACCAAGATGTGACCAAGATGATCTATATGAATGTGATTCAGTTAGAGCCCCCTACTCTCCCATTCGTACCCACTGACATGGAACACAACCCCAGAAGGGCTCAGGAGGCTGTCTCAGAGGAATTGACTGTAGGTTTAAAGGAAGTATAAGCAATATCTTTCCTACATGAATGAAATAAGAGTGGAAAAAGCACAGTCAATGAAGGCCTACATTCCGAGAGACATCCAGGTGTCACTTCTTACACCTTACACCTTCTGCCGCCCCTGAGATGAACCCCGGTTACTTAGCTGTCTCCAAGTGGACCCCTTTATGGGGGCTTTATTATTTTTTTTTACCACAAAGAAGAAAGGAGCCCCCTTCATTCTTCCTCTCACTTTACTTATACATGGGTATTGTTGTCAATTGTTTGAATGTATGCTTATTGTCTGAGTAGAAGGGATTGTCATTGTGCTCATGCATGTCATATCTTTATGTTAACACATATATGTGGTATAGGGATTTGTTTTCTGTGATTATATGTGGCTACTTTACTCAACATTGGGTAGTTAGGGTAGTTCTCTAACCCCATTGTGTCGTGAGCTCCCCTCTCAGTCATATCATTCACCTTAGCTCCCAGTGTTTTTCCACCAGCCACTCTCTGCTAATCGGTCCAACTCTCCTCACCTGTTGCACTCAGCTGCCTCTGATCACCAATCAACCAGCTATACAGACTCTCCCCTCTGTGTACTCATTGCCAGATTGTTCTATGTCTTCCGTACTAGTCTCTCCAAGCGTTTTTCGGACTGACTCCCCGCTATCGACCCTGCCTGCCTGCCTGCTCTGTCTCTGCCCCGGTGATCGACCCTGTCTTCATAAAGACAGCTAATGAAGATTTTACATTTTATTTAACAACGTCCTGCAATGTATTGGATAAATTCATACAACAGCTGACTGCATAGGATGAGAGATACTATTCAGGTAGCCATACAGTTATACACAGGGGCGTAGCCAGGAATTTAGGGCCCCATGAAAGGTCATCTGTATGGGACCCTATGGTGCGCAGGCCAATTTTTTTTCCCACCATTATATATTCATTCAAAATAAATTTAAATATATATTCCACTTAATGTAGACAATATATTGGGGAGATATATCTGCCCAAAGCTTGCACTACGGCTTTACCTTTTCTTATTGTTTTCTTATTTGGCAGAACATTTTCTCTTTTCATCACAGTAGATCAAATAATTTCTGCATTGTTTTATTTAAAATGTAATAGCCAAATAGCAATATTTCATGACCTGTTGATAAATCATATTTAAATTTCAGAGGCCCTATCTAGGGCCCTTTCCCTCTCAGGGCCCACTTAATTGTCATCACCTTTAGCCCATTTGCCACGCTGCTGGTTATACAAGTGTAAAATAACATCCATAATGTGTTCCATGTGTTGTAGATGTGTGGCAAGATGTGAAAGAGGATTGTTGAATGCGTAACTAAATTTTGTTGTGGTAAACCACGATTGTTGCGTAATAAAGTTGTATATTTCTACGTACAAAGTTGTGAATTGTAGTTGCATAATGAACATCGTGGTGGCAATCCATGCATGACTATTGCATTTATAGTCTCTGTTTTGCTGCAACGTTGCTGTGGATGAACAGTTCGCACAATTCACAATTTCCCCGGTGCATGACAAGCGTCAAATCCTTGTATGAAACATTGACGGTTGTGCCTACCTCATTTTTGGTTCACGCAGGATCACGCAGTTTACACGCGAGGACTATAAATTTGGTTTTGAATATAGCGTACAGTACCTCCGGAGGTGGAATGACAACTGTTGTCTACATGGAACCAGGCACCTTCATGGAAAATCAGATCCAAGTGTAAACCTATTTTTTTACTTTGTTGACATGCAACTTTATTTTTTGTAAGGTCTAGACTTGAAGCACAAGGTAAGTGTAGCTTAGCATATCCTCTATGGTGAAGCAAGGCTTTCCGTGCCCATTTTTTACTGCAATACCACAGCATGTCACTTTAGCCACACACCTTGAGACCATTCCTAGGTGCTTGGTAGAGCCAGAGCCTTGAACCCATGGCTTACCTCTGCCAGCCATTCGATGTACCCTTAAATCTTCATTGATTAAATCATCACTAAATCATCACGCCAGACTCAGGTTTGGTCAAAACTAACATACCCAAAATGAATAGAGTATATCTCCACAACTGCAAGGGCTATAATATATAAACTAGGTACCAAAAGAAAGATAGCACCTGTGAGATTGTTTTGCAAGTGAAATATTCAATGTGGATGGGTGTGAGTGAATAAGGCTAGAACACAGCATAAATGGTTTAATTTCCGCCTAAAATAAATGTCACATTTTAGAGTGAATACCACCTAGTGCGTTATCAGCTGGCAGCCCTATATCTATAGGGCCATAGCCCAACATCTGAGGAGTACCTCGGTCAAGATTAGATGCCAATTAAGTGGAGTAAAGCCAAGATAGAGAGGTTTTATTAGAGGAAGGTTTAGGCGGAGTCTCCAAATAAAAACAATGAATCCAATGCAGTCCAATAAAAAAAGACAATAGAAACGTGATGAGACAGTATATGACATACAAACAGGTGAATATCTTGAGAACCCATTGTTCCATTTTGACGTTTGACCCCTTTATTTAAAGGTCAGGGCGAGTAGAATTGAAGGACACCAAACCATCGCAATTGCACCATAGGGCCACAAGATGGCGATAAAGACAGTGTGTTCTTCTAAAAAGCAATGTACCTATTTCCTATGTGAAACCCTGTCTTAGCTTCTATAAATTAATTTAAACACCCTGCGAGGATTGATCAAACGCTACTTTGATGACAACAACAACAAAGGTAAGACCTATTTTGTGGTTGTAAGTCGGAAAAGTTAAAGGGCCCCTATTTTATCATCAGGTGTGAGTGTGAACAGCCATTATAAATCATTTCCAAATCTACCCTGTTTGCTGACGCCACGGTGGATGTGTGGTGCTCTGTGGTGGTTCATGTAATGTCCGTGAGGGTTAAGCTTCTCATGCAGTGTGTGGCGCATTTTATAAACAACATCGCTCATTGTAACCAAAAATGTACAAATAAGAAGACACGCCACTTGGCTGAATATGTGAACGGAACACCAGGAGCGCAACTGAGCGTTAACAGTGTAGAGTGAATGACAGTCCGTAGGGACACTTTTTATGGCATTATATTCATCAAATATTTAATAATTTAAGTGGAAAAAGGTTATATTTGTCAGATTTTGAAAGCACTAATGAAAGTACTACTCATCAGATATGAGCAACGTTGACTTGCGAGATTGTCAAGTTCATGTGATAACTTATAAGGTGAGAAATATGTATCTTAGATGCAACATATGCTTGCTTTATTCGGAAGCCGCCTATTTAGAAATGTTTTAAAGAGATTGGGGAGGATCACTGATGCGGCCAGCTGCTCGTCACGTTGTGTAGCTTCAGTGCTAGTGGAAATGCTCTAAAAAGGAGGTTGTATCACATCCATCAAAGGTGTATTGGCAAATAATTGTGCATTCACAATAACCCATCGATTGTGGGTTGAATAGCATTTAGATCCATTTAATTCCATGTATTCTGCACCGTCTAGCCACTCTGCCCCCTGGGATCAAGCATGGTACTGCAGTCTTTTTCCTGTCACATTACGGTCAACGGGACTGGCATAACTCTTTATACGCTCAAACCAGTGTTGCCAGCTGTACGATAATTATCATATTTAAAGGATAATTTTTAATAATAATGGAAAAGTCCCATCATGTACAATGCTTTGATCATTTTCTGACACTCAGCATTAGTAGTTGTAATCAGTCTGCTTTCTCCTTTCAATTCATTTCCCGACACGATCAGGATAGTAAAATATGGATCCTACGTCTGTGTTTACGCCTTAACATTTCTTCTCCAGTGATGTATTTTTAGCCATCTAGCTTTCTAGCTTTAGTCAGGCTTGTTGTGATGATAAACTTGACTCGAGAGCACAGTTTCCATTTAGATGCTGAACATGCTACAACTCATGTTGTAATAGTATAGGCGTTTGTACAGGTAAACATGCGCTCAGTTCCACGGAAGCAGGTAACGGACCAGACGAGGTTTATCATTGGGTTCCCCCCTTGATGGGCATATGATTTCTCGAGGCAGCTTACGCATCAGCAAGACCAAAAAAGTGCCACGCTGGCCAATCTTGGAATTGTTCACGTTTTCCCATGGCTAAAATGTCTAGGCCTATATGTCTAGTCTATATTGTAACCGTCATCAAGTCTTTTTTAAATGTATTGTTTTTTTTTGTTTTTTTTGATGTCTTATTATGTGAAATGTGTTTTTGAGTATTTAGAAAAGCACCTGTATTATGATTATATGTATAAAGGATTAATGTCCAGAGAATAACAATCTCCCTGAATTACACCGAAACGAAAAGTGCTTTTCCATAATCGGCTCTGAACGTATTTGCACGTTTTGACCGCAAGATGGCGATAACACGATACCGCAAGCCGCACACTCAGACGGTTTTACACTCAAGACACACAACCACCAGTGACATCATCTACTGAGGGACCAGAGGATGTGCGAAGGACAAAATGTCTTGGAATGCATTACATCATTCTCCACTAATATGATAATATATCTCTGGCGCTTAGTGCTGTGCCAAGTGTGAGATGGGCCATAATCCATGCAATGACTGAAATGGGAACGAAGGGCGTCGGAGTTGGGGGTGGAATGCTGAAGGTTATTGGAGACATTATGCCTTGGGGAGGGGCGGGGAGGGGTCGGGGGCACGCATGCATATCACTGAGTGGGC
>JAOPJO010000147.1:2119697-2132471 GCA_027123675.1 Molva macrophthalma | reverse complement strand
CCACCACCTCCAACAGTGATGGCCTCCGCTACCTCTTCGAGCTCCAGCCTCCACCTCCTCCAGCAGCCACCGCTACAGCATCACTGCACATAAGCCAACACACACACACACACACACACACACACACACACACACACACACAAACACACGCACACACGCTCTTTGCCCTTCTGCCCTCTCCTCAAGCGACAGCCCGGGAACGGAGAGAAAGAAAGAGAGACGAGCGAGAGCGAGAAAAGACAAAAAAAACGAAAACAACAAAGAACCCCCCCCTCCCAGCAGCCATGTACAGCGTGGAGGACCTGCTCATCTCGCACGGATACAAACTGCCCAAGACCACCGCGCCCACGGCCCCGCCCCCGGCGCCCCCCTCCATCACAACTGCCGCCGCCGCCGCCGCCGCTGCCGCGTACGACAGGCACCCGTCCTCCGGTGACTACCAGCGGGAGCTGCTGGTGGACAACGGCAGGCCGCCGGTCGGCGCGGGTCGGCGGGACGGGACCCTGAATGGGTACGAGATGGACCGGGGGATGGCCATGGGGATGGGCATGGGCATGGGGATGGGCATGGGGATGGGGATGGGGATGGGGATGGGGATGGGGGCGGGGCCGTACAGCGGCATGTATGGTGGCGGCAGGCAGGCGCTGGTGAAGGCGTACCCCGGCTCGGGGCTGCCAGGGACCCTGGACGGGGAGATGGGGGAGCGGGGCGGCCTGCGGAGGAAGGAGGCCTCCATGTACATCCTGGGGGACCTGCAGCAGCCCCTGGGGGACTCCCTGGCCACGGACAGCGGGTGAGTTTACCGTCTCCCCATCCCATTCCTCCTCCTCCTCCTCTCTGCATACTACTCACATGTTTGAGTGACCCCTCCTACCCCCACCCCACCCACACCATCCATCCGCACCACACCCCGTCTCACATACAAACACACACATGAACACACTCACACAATGCATACTACTCACACTCACACACTGACTTACGCACACACACACACACACACACACACACACACACACACACACACACACACACACACACACACACCTGCCCTACCCCTTACCTTCCCTTTCTCCCCACCTCGCTGAGGCCCTTTGGTGTTCCACACATTTCTGAGTCTGCACTGCGCAGCCCCCCCCCCCCCCTTCTCTCTCTCCCTCTCTCTCTCTGGCGCTCTCTCCCTCTATCTCTGTGTCTCTCTATCTCTCTCTTCTCTTCCTCCTCCTCCTCCTCCTCCTCCTCCTCCTCCTCCTCTCCTCCCAGAGCTGCAGAACACTGTGGCTGCAGCAGCAGCAGCAGCAGCAGCAGCAGCAGCAGCACCACTGCATTTCTCCCCATGCTGGGATTTAGAAAAAGAAAAAAGAAAAAACCACACACACACCTTTTTTTTTTTGGGGGGGGGGAGAGCTGCCTTTCACGCCTCTCCCCCCTGACTGGTCGCATCTCTCCCAGGCCTCCTAAGGTGCAGGTGCAGGGGCTGTGCCCCCCCCCCCCCTCCTCCTCCTCAGTATACCACTTGCGAGCTGGTTGGAGGAGCATGCCTGAAGACAGGCGCAGCGTAATCACTCTCCACTGTAAACACTGGCACACCGCATCCCGCCCAGCACGTGCTCTGTGATGTAAGCATGTTGCTGGGCAAGTGTGCTCGGCGGCGGCTCCCCCCACATCCACTGCGTGTATAGATACAGTATAGCGCTAGCTAGCATATGCTGGCGGAAGATGATGGCGAGCCATCCGCTGTGCTGCGCTGCGCTGCGCTCTGCCGCCACTGCTGCTTGTTGAAATGGAAGGAGTGGACGGACTCAGACCCCCCCTGTCAGCAGCACACAGAGAAAATGGGTCTTTGTAATTGGTTGTTTTCTTTCTCTCTTTAGTTTTTCTTCTGTTTGACCCCCCCCCCCCCCAAAAAAAATATAATGATTCTAAAAAAAATCAGAATCATTATCTTCTCTTTCTTTAGAATTGATTCAAGAATTATTTTTGGATGCATTTTTATTTAATTGTATTTATAAAAAAAAAAAGTATTGGTTACCATTTTTATATTTTGAGTAGCAACTGAAGCATTTGAATGGCCGCATACGCTAACGGCGAGGGCTTAATTCAGCCGCCCTCCGTCCATGACAGTCATCAGGGAGATCCAGGACGTAGCTGACATGTGACTGATGACATCTGGGGGGCCAGGTTTTTTTTCTCTGGTCTTTTTTATCAAATGAAGGAATACGCATTATACCCAAGAAAATGTGACTCCGTTTCGGAGTCAAATATTCAAGGGATCACACTTACAATTAGATCATGAAAAGTAGTGTTAAGTATTAAAGCAGGAGCCCCGTTTAGTTGCATTGATTCCCATAATAAACAAGTTGATATTGAAAAGAGAGCTGGTTCCAGGCCAGGAATTGAACAGTCAATTAAATATGTAGATCATATTGCAGGAGTTGCAGAATGTTTTCAAGGCAGCAATGCTGACCTCAGCACATTAGTCTCTTGTTAGGTTGTAATGGAAAGACTTACATCTCTCCAGGCTGAAAGCCTGCTTGTACACTGACATTTAGGAACATAACACATTTTTACATTTTCCAAACTAATATAAAAAGGACCTTTAGTTGAATCAAAATAGAATAATCAGAAGGGAAAAAAATGTATACTTTATTCTGACATTCCGACATTAGTGATTGGTTAAGGAGGCTAGCAGATAGTCAATATATGTAAAATAATAAATCTGTTTATGGATTAGAAGGCAAGTGATACTTGCAAGATGATTATATCTTACTGTAATGTGATACAACACCATTGGCCATTCAAAATAACCACAAAATCATGTATTTTGTATTGACATACATTTTTATCATTTAAAACATTTAAACAAAGAATCTGGATTGGACTAAAAACACTTGAAAATATTAATTTAGATTAATATAACATCCAAAGTGAGTGCCTTCATCCTAATCAAAATGATTTTCTTATATTGCAAATCCCGCCAATCTGGCAGTTACACATGTTGGCCATATTTGTAACCAAGTAATGGTTTGGTGTCTAATGTTAGCTTGCGTCGGAAGCTCTCACAGGACGATCTACTTGACCCTAACACCTTGACTGACACTTGTGTCCGTCCTCTCTCCCAGGTTCTACGATGTTCCCAGTTTGACGTATTCCGAACCCACCAGCCACGAGGAGAGGGACGTCTCCTACTGGAGGAGGCGAGGTCAGGACTTCAGCGTGCTCCTGGACTACGCCGACGGCAGGGAGCTGAGGGCGTCGGCCGGCGCCTGGAGGCCACAGACCCTCATGGCGGCGGAGGAACACCGGGCGGAGCGGCACGCGCAACAGCTGTGGGAGGACATCTCCTGGCTGAGGGACCTGGACGCCGCCCCCGGTCAGCTGAGGGTGACCGGGGAGAGGAAGTGCCAGAGCCTGGGCACGGAGGAGTGGAAGCCGGCCGTGGGCCTCGGGAGGCAACTGTCCGACGCCGAGGGGGACAGGTGGGCGCTGGAACAGTACCGGCTGAGGACTATTGAGGGGTCGTTCCACCCGAGAACTAAGGCAAAGTCCCAGTCCCTCCCCAGGGTCTTGTCACCCGTAGGAACGGAGTGCAGAGAGCTAGTCCCGTCGAGGCCGAGCTTACCCGACAGACAGAGAATGAGCAGCACTGTTTTCACTGGGCCTTATAGTCGCTATGTCTACAGCGGTGCTGTTAGCAGAGACCGCTGGGGCCGGAATGCCTGGCCAAGCAGCCATGTTACACTTTTACCAAAGCCCAGGTTTAGCAGGCCTTTAAAGCCACCATCGTATGAGATTCACCAGCAAACTAGGGGCAGCGCAGAGATGCTCGCTATCGACCAGGGTGCCAAACAAAAAGACAGGCTTGTGTATTATCCAAGAGGCGGGGAGCTGCAGAGACAGGACTATTTCGCACAACACTCTGCCATCTTTGGTATAGAGCCACCCGGTTACATCCCACCCCCCTCTTATAGACGAGCCCCGCCCCAAAGAGCAGTGCCACTCAACCGCAACGAAATGGCAAACCTAAGATGGAGGGCAGAGTCTCTGCAGATGCCCAGCTCAGATGCTGGTCGGTGGTTTTCTAGACAGGCAGGCTCGTGGCTGGAACACTATGGGGAGCGAGGCATGTCCTATCGAAAGCCGGTGCGGTCTGTGTATGAAGAACATCCAATTCATAGCCGCTCCTTACCCATTATTGACCCAAAAGTGAGACAAATCTCAGGAGGGCCCGGTGGAACTTCTCTCACTGACACGGACAAGCTCCGGAACATCAACAAAGAGATTCCCTGTGCTAAGGTTTTAGGACAATCTACACATGATAGTGCCTTTCCCTCACCACGGGGGCTAGCTCTGAATTCCGACAACCCCAAGTCTCTCAATGACAACGAAAGCAGTAATCGGTGGCCAAACAGGGGACTTAGCAAGGGAAGTGACAGTGTAGCTTCTGAGCTGAGCCGAAGTCAATTCTTTCCATCTTCTATTCTGGGTAAACCACCACCACCCCCATGCAAGCCTCCAGAACAGGGTACGTCTGAAACTGTGACCGAAGTCAAAAAGCCTGAACCGCCAGAACTCCCCGAGAAAGACAAGTCCAAGAATCTAAAAAAGAAGCTTAGTGAGACAATTTTTTGTTTGGTGTCTGTTCCTGTTACCCCACAGCTTGTGGGGACGTTACGTGACCAGAACAACAATGATGAGAAATCACCAGGCCCGGTGGACAGTCCTAGCGAAAACAAGACGGGACACTTAACGAACCAAAGTCTCCAAAGCACATCTTCAGCTGAGGCGGAGCTGCAAGCACTAACCGGTAGCATAGCAAGCAGCAAAGCGAGCAGCAGAGCAAGCAGCAAAATGGTGAAACGAATACCTTGTAGACCCCCTAAGATAAATCATTACAAGGAGCTAAAACTGTCGGGAACCTGGCCTGCAAACCAGTATCGAGACCAGGAGACACAAACTAGCCCAGAGGCCCGAAAACCTGAGGCTCCCGAGTCGGAAAACAAGGAAGCACAACAAGATCCTGTTCCCCAAGATACAGATGTTTCACCTGATGGTGGCGGTGTGATGAACACCTTCACCTTCCCCATAACAGGGGTGAAGAGTTTAAAATTGTCCAGCAACAGCGCCTTCTCCCTGACCGCTACTTTCTCCAACCAGCTGAACAAGAGCACAGCTCAGTCGCAAACAGCACCACCCTCAGGAAATGTGGAGGAGGCCAAACCAGCAGCAAGTGGTGGGCAGGAAGTATTTGGACAGTTCCTGCTGAAACCAATCAGTCAGCGACCATGGGATGCTGTCAAAGATCTAGACACGGTCAACAAAGAGCTTCAGGATCAACCACAGCAGGGCAGCAAACCGCCCAGTGTTGACAAATGCATAGAGGATCTCAATGAGGCCTACAAAGACATCTTGGAGCTTGGCACTGCCAGCAATAAAGTCCCAAATGGTTCTGTGCAGATCCCTGAGCGTATCAAGATACGACTGTCGTCCGAACCGCTCAACAAGCCCAGCAGCCTTAGGCGCAGTGCAGTCAGCTGGTCTGTTGACCCAGAGTACAGGGAGATCAAGAGCGCCTTTTCCAGACCTGCGACAAAATCAGTAACTTTCAGCAAGCAGCTTAGAGAGGAGCTTCCTGTCCCACCGCGGGAGACAGGCTTCAGAGAATACAGGGTCATTCCACATCTTTCACGCAGGAGGAGCAGCAGCGACGGCAGGACAGTCAAACTGGACCTGTCGGATGAGCCAGTTCTTACGCCAATATGTGACTTCATACAGCCATCAACCAACACCACCGCGGAGGTTCCCTGGGCTGATAGGCAGCCCATGCAGGACGCGTCCACGCTTACGAGTCCTCCCGATTATGAGGACATATGCCAGACCCTGCGGCAGTCTCGAGACTCTGATATCAATACGGCAGGCGGTTCCAAGCCTAATGACGGTGAGCATTCGCGAGACCTCAACGTGGAATCGGAAGAGGACTGCCCCATTTGTAAAAGAGAGCTTGAGAATCGGATGAGACAGGGCCCACTGCCTCCGCTCCACGAGGAGAACAGCTCAGACAGCTCCGGCAATCAAAATGGCAGTCCACCACAGTTTTCTGCATTGAGCCCAACCGAGGAGCCTGGTGTGAATCCTTTGGAGTCGAACCTGTCTCTTGAAAAGAGTGAGCAGCATGAAATGCTTGATGAAAAGGTGGAGGGAGCAGGTAATGCAGCGGATGCTTCAACAGAGGATTTAAGTAAATGTAGTGAGATTAAGACTGCAGAGAAAAGCCCGGAGAATGAAGATACGGCGCCTGTGGCTTCGTTCTTCATAACGGCAGTTGATATACCTGCAGAGTCCCGAGTCACAGGGAAACCAATGAGCACGGAAAAAGAGTCGGCCGGGAGAGATGCCGTGGCAGGAAACAGCACTGAGAGCGGCGTAGTCAAAAAGACAGCTGGGGTGAAAGACGCGTGCGAGGGGCCGGACTCTGCCACACCTGAAAACCGGCAGGACCTAGAGAAGAAGCCATTGGCTCTCCCAGATCATAGACTCGTTCTACGAAACCAGCTGGGGCGAGACCACCCGGGGTTACCAGAGTTCCCGCCGGACCGACTGCCACTCTCAGTTCTCCCAAACCCAGACCGCAGGCTGTCTTTAAGCTTGGAAGGGGAGAGGAGGGGGCGGGGGGCTCCCAGCCACATGGTGGAAGCACTGCAGGACAAGATGGCTGCTTCTCCAGGCCGGCCAGCCTTTGAAAGGCCAGCGCGGATGAGGGAGGTGGATACTGTGTACCGCATGAGACGGCTCAGCATTCGCAGCAACGACTCTGGGGAGGGGGAGGCGGAGAGAGAGAGCAAGGAGGCCCAGCCAGTGGAAGCACTGCCCGCCTCCCAGAGAGACAAAGAGGATGATCAAGACGTCACCGGTTCTTGGCAGGCCCCTGGAGAGACAGCGCCGCAGGATGAGGAGGCGTCATGTCTTTCAGGTACTCTTAACTTTACTTAATAATTGTGTTATGCTGAAATGATGAAGGGCAGCGGAAAAAATGAATACTTAACTTCCCTTGAAATGCCGACTTTGGCTGTATAGAGTGTTTTAACGTGCATATCTTTGTGAAAGGGTCAGTGCAAACTGTTGATAAAAGAATGAAAGGCTTTTCCTTATCCATGAGGCTTTTCCTTATCCATGACAGCTTATGATGTACACATTTGTTAACTTTTGTATACACGCACATGGATGCCATTGCTGTCATTTCTAGTGACAGTTTGTAAGTGTGTTAGATTATTATTGCAATCTATCGCAATACCTGCATTAAAATGCATCTCTAGTTCCCGCTTTTGATCAGATTTCACATGCTGATAACAAGTCTGGCACATCCGCATTGTTGCGGTAGCACCTATTAAAGTCAAACAATTTGGCTAATGTCCATTTTGGCTAACATCGGCTGGCTGGCTACCATCATATGGAATTAAGTTGGGCACTAAAGTTAGAATACAAGCCCAGTGTCATTCTGTGTATTCTCTATATATTCTCTGTTTTGATATTACATCCCAAAAGAAAGAATGAAAACCAAAGTTTTTTCCTGTCTTAAAAAAACGAAAGATAGATGATTAAATGCGCCAGGCAGGAAGTCAGAAAACCATTCTCTCCTGTGAGAAACCTGGTTGTTTCATTGGTGATGTCAGTAATTTAAAAAAAACAACACTACGGCAGCCTTGTACTACAAGTAAAAGGTTTCCATGGCAACATACTAGGTATGATGACATGAGTGCCATGACAAATATAATCTTACCACTTTCAGTCTTAATTTTCTGTGACTAGATCTTTGATGTCTCGAATCAGGTCGTACGCACAACTTTATTTTATAGCAATTGTAGATAAAACATCTGAGATGCATTTTAACGCCATGGGTGTGAACCCTTATTGTGACAATTAATACAAGTAGCAAACTGGGAAGCTGAAATTCAACTTGTGTTTACCTGTGACTAATGAAGCTAACTACCTAGGATGGCTAACCGTTCAGTTGAAAACTAACAGCCGATAGCAGCAGCCAAAACCCAATCAGACTAATAAACTTCCCATTTCAAGACCTTGGTGAGGCATTGGGCCATCCAATTTGCATATCTTTGCATCCATACGGAGTGTTATGATGGATACATGTAAAGGTATACAGAAGCTACGGTGCCCATTTTCAATAGTTTCTTGAATAATTCAGAGGCTCCATTTAATTGCAAAGCAGGTTATGACAAGCAAGTGTGTGCCCGAGCGCGCGTGTGTGTCTGCATGTGTGCGTGTGCGTGTGTTTTAATAGCTTTTGAATAGTAATTTTGTTGAATATTAATTAGAGCAAAACTGAAAAGTAGTAAAGTTAAATAAATGTAGGTTACAATTAAAAAATGGGAATACTAAATGCTAAATAATGGTTACGGTATGGATAGTGCCACACTTAATGACCTAGAAACAACTTTATTCAATTAATAATTATTCAATATGTAAATCATTTTCATACATAGCCAATTACATGACATCTGATTTATTTAACTGACGCTTTTGTCCAAAGCAACTTACAATAGGTGTAGTAAAAAATTATACAACCCAAAAAGTGCACGAATCATGTGAGTACATACAATTCATAAAGAAATCTGATCTTTATCATTTGTGATATTTACATTTTAAACCTAAAAAATATTTATATGAGACGGTTTAAGCTTCTCTGTAAAATGTGTTGACACCCCATTTCTGGCAAGATTAATAAAAAAAGATTTACAATAACAAGTCTTCAAAATTGGCAAAGATAGCTTGAAAATGTTATGGAGTGACACATATCCCATCTCCCATATCTCCTCTTCATATGAGATAATGAATGACGTTGAAAACTCCTCTTCGCATGTCTTTTAATATCTCAACATATTGGACCAGTGAAGGTTTGGTCTAATCAAGATGTCCCAAAGATTGCTCATTATCCCTGCGTGGGCATCGGCGCCCTATAAACATGTCTGAGAAATACAAAAACACTCTAGTGACAAGCACTGCATATCAAAGACTCCAGACTGTAGTTACACTCCTGCTTCCAACCGAGGTGTACACCATACGTTAAAGCTTCTACATAGAAAGGCACAATGGCAGCCACAAGATGGTGGCATTGCACTCTGAAACAATGAGACCTTTATTTCATGTTTTAGTTAAATCATTGTGTTTATCAAATGATTCAACGGTTACTGCTAAAGTCCAAGTTTTATAAAGTAAAACTCCTTCTTTATCATAACGTCCATGCCTTGCACTCCTGTGTTGACAGGGGATTTGGTTTTTGGAGTTGCCCTTGGGATGTTCCAAGGTCAACTCAAATGACTGGGAAAGTGCCATCATGGTCTGAATCTGGAATAGGTTCTGTAGGGCTGCAAGTAACGATTATTTTCATAGTCGATTAATCAAACAATATTATTCTTCCTATTAATCCATTTATTCATTTATTTTATAAAATGTCATAATTAATAGCAAATGCCATCGAAAGCTACCAGAGTACAAAGTGATGCCTTGCTTTATCTAACAAACAGCCAAGAAAAACTAAACTATTCCTTTTATAATCAAATATTGGAATTATCCTGCAACAACTAGCAGTAAATGTTTGTTATTTGTACTTCATAAATTACCAAAATGATTAATCGATTATCAAAATGGTATTCGGTTAATTTTCTGTCTATCGATGAATCGACCAATCGTTTCAGCTCTGGTTCAAACCTCTGATTGTTACCGCAGAAATGGATTGTGAGTGAGGAAGCTGCTACCTGTCAATCTCTTTCTCACTGTTCTATTTGTGTTGTCTTTATGCCACAGAGCCCAGAGACACAGGACAAGTGGGAGGACAGTAGAAAGCTTGCGTACGCCACCACCATCTGAAGTTTTTTAAGCTCCAACACTGTGACCTGGCTGCCTACTAGATTGCCTTCATCTTCATCCCGACTTAAAAAAACAAAAAAAACAAAACAACAACACAAACAGACACAAGAACAAAACTAAAACAAAACTGAAATGGCCTTCTTGTCCGACGAGAGCATTGTGTACACCTTCACCCCTTGGCGCCGCGGCGACTACTAAGAGTGCTGTTCCACTGCCAAATGGAGGTGCCCCCCCCAAACCGCCCCTCATCCCCCTTTCCAACCGGGCGGGGCAACTTCCCAACCAGCCCACCCCCACCCGACCCCCACCCCCAGCCCGACCGCCCTCTTCCTCTTGCTCTTCGCTCTTGTCCCCGGACACACCTACCCACCCCCCACCTACCCGCCTCTCCACTAGGGTTTCTACTAGCGCGTATTCTCGTAGCGGCTTGATCTTTATATTCTCTTCTATTTCCCTTTGCTTTCCTCAGTTGGCAGACGTTATGCAATCCTGTTGTGCATACGAAAACATAGTAGAGAAGACGGTTGACTTTGATCCTCCACAGGCAGAGACTCTGTTTGTTTTACCTCCCCCCCGAGGGATGGTTTTTTTATCCGGAGGGGGCAGGGTTATGAATGTAAGTGCTTATGTTTTACTCGATGTAGACATAGGAGAGCTACTGTTGCATAAGCTGTTATTTTCCATTCAATCTACACCAAAATTAACTTTTTATTGTTTATTTTACTTCTCGTGAGGTGTTATATAACTGTTTCAGACTGGACATTACTGTCTCTGGCTCAAGAACTGTTTTGATTTTTCAACCTTTAATTTTTTTAATGATGACATATTGTGCTCTGTCTCATTGCTTTGCAACATGCTAATAAACTCCATTACCCATGGTGCTCTTCAGTGAAGAGTGACTCTAACATGCATAACAAAGTAGATCCATATTGGCAGATTTCTATGACACATTGGTTTTTCGAGGAAAGCGAGAGAGAGAGACAGATAAAGAGAGAGAGAGAGAGAGAGAGAGAGAGAGAGAGAGAGAGAGTTGCCTTCTGTATCCAGATGTGTGTGTCTCTGCCGGTCTGCAGGTGTGGTACCAGTCCGGGCGTAAGAGCTCCAAATCCCAGGTAATTTCTATCCGGAAGCAATAACGGTATGACTTGTAAAGGGTGAGTTGTAGTCTTTTGTTGTAGTCAACTTAAGGACTACAACTATGATGGAGCGTCAAAAAAAAGAAAGATAAAGAAAACGAAAAAAATATCATGCGGATATAGAGATAGAGCAATATTGTTGTACAAACAGCTTAAGTGGCGTAGTGGAGCTACCTGTTGAAACCATTGTCAGGAGATTTTAATGTAAGCCTGTCATTTGAGTCGTATTACAGGGAATTCTGTCAGGGTATCTGGTTATGGGGGGGATGTTATTTCATGGTAGACATCTATGTTCCATACATCTGTATCAAAAGAGTCAGCATTTCACTAAATATTTATTTTTGTTATCATTAAAATTGTTAATCAGTTTGCATAATGTATAAAAAAAAAAGGAAATATATTTTAAATATTTTAAGAGATATTTTGTATCTAGCCATGAATTTTTATTTCTCCACACTTGTATCAAGCCGAAAGTGATCATACGTCTGTAAAGTATCATGTTAAGAGTACAAATACATTTTCTAGTGCTTTAAATAAAAACGAAGGTTGTTTGTAGGATGGGATGGCCCCAACGGTGTGCCTTGATCACACAGTGTTGTTCAGTGAAAGATAGGGCGCGTCATCGTTGTGTGTGTTAGTTCCATGGACATTTTAAACGATTGTGCCATGTTTTCCTATTTAAAAAATATTTTTTTTCTAAGCTAAAATATAGGGTTGATGTGGGAACGCTGTTTGTGATATTTAATATCATTTCAGTTGTATTTCCTGTGATCTGAAGTAAGACATGGTCTGTTGTTTTGTTTTGTTTGTTTGCAGTCTTTGTATGTCTTCCGGTCAAATCACGGATGGTTTTTTGTTAAAGGTTCATAGTAACATTGTTAGAAATAAAATTGTGAAAATATCAAGTTTTATCCCCCTCAGCCTTATCTGTCTTTCTGTCTTACTTTCTTTCTTTCTTATTTTCTTTCTTTCTTTCTATCTTTCTTTCTGTCCTTCTGTCTGTGTCTGTACCTATAGTTGTCTTTTTTTCTTTTTCTCTCTCTTATCTTCGTTCTTCTTCCTTTCCACAGTGCATTCATGTTATGTAAAACACTATGTTGTCACTGCCACTTCTTGCCTGTAAGGTCTTCAATGTGTTATGCTGTTTCTACCGGGAAAACAAAAATGTGCATTCTCGCGATTGAGAAAAGCACTGCGATCATATGTACGTGTTTTTTTCTGAAACAGCACTGTTATTTCAGTGCAACCAATCAACAATCAATTTGTAAAGAAAATTTTTTTTTCCATGTTTCCTCCTTCCACAAGTTCACTTAATTGTTATGTAGCATTTTTGCAGCTGTAGCATTTTATCAACTCAAGTTTTGTCTTAGTATTTTCAAGTGACATATTTACTGTAAATTTGAAAGGATCATATCGCCTTATTATGTATGCATTACATTATATTCCAGGCAATGCCAAATACTACTATTGTACTAAGCACTGTTTCATAATCTTAGGTCTTACAATCAACTTAGGTTCTGCCACGGCACTAGCTAGGGAGGTCTTGTAGCAGCGTTGATGGTCCGTCGTTCATGCTATTTACCTATTGGAACACTGAATCAAAACTGTGAACTTTAGATGTGAACGTAACATTGTAAATTAGGCTATTTGTAAGCTGGACAAAAAAAAAAGATTCAGAGTTTCAAAATTCCCCCCTCCCCCCCCCCATAGTCAGCAATCCCAGGAAAGTCAAGCCACTCCCCCCCCCCCGCTAGCT
>JAOPJO010000147.1:2087100-2097534 GCA_027123675.1 Molva macrophthalma | reverse complement strand
ACTTTATGAAGACTTTCTGTATGTATGAGGACTTTCTGTATGTATGAAGACTTTATGAAGACTTTCTGTATGTATGAAGACTTTCTGTATGTATGAAGACCATCTGTATGTATGAGGACTTTATGAGGACTTTCTGTATATATGAAGACCTTCTGTATGTATGAGGACTTTATGAGGACTTTCTGTATATATGAAGACCTTCTGTATGTATGAGGACTTTATGAGGACTTCCTGTATATATGAAGACCTTCTGTATGTATGAGGACTTTATGAGGACTTTCTGTATATATGAAGACTTTCTGTATGTATGAGGACTTTATGAGGACTTTCTGTATGTATGAAGACTTTCTGTATGTATGAGGACTTTACGAGGATTTTCTGTATGTATGAAGACTTTCTGTATGTAAAAAGACTTTCTGAAGACTTTCTGTGTATGAAGACATTCTGTATATGAATGCTTTCTGTATATGAAGACTTTTTGTCTGAGCTGTTGGACTAGCTTAGCTTGGAGTTAGAACTGAACGTTTTTGAAACTCCTTTGGCATTGTTTGCATCGTGTCCTTAACACTATGCTTTTTAATGAAGCGTGGTAGTCACTTTGGATGGGTTTTTATTGTTGTCCTGAGCTGCTAGGAGATTTATTTCCTATAAGAATGTAAGGAGTGCACGATGCAGTGGCCTGAATTTGTTGTGTCTTCTGCCTAGCTGTTGTTAAGCAAGGCTGTTGTGGTAAAGATAAATAAAGGAAATACACAATGCACATCATAGGGAATTGTCTGCACCCTATGAGGCTATTCTATTGTATTTGTAGACCATGCACGTCTATGGTTAGCCTCATTTTCTGCTGTTTGCTAGACAGTAAAAAACATGGTTGCCTTTGGTCTCTTTGTCGGGAACGTCAAAAAAAACGAAACATTGAAAAGTCCCACAGCTAATACCCACAATGTGTTCCCGCGCTCCGTCGACAGTGAGGCGCTACACCCGAGAAGAGCTGGACGCAGCCCAGACGCGCGCGGTGTCTCCAGACAGGTCGTCGCGGGGCAGAGGCAGCGGCGGCGGCGGCGGAGTTAGCGGAGGTAGCGGTGCCCGCGGCGCAGCGCCCGCGGCGGTCCGCGCTGAGCCCGTCGTCTCCGTGTCATCATCCGGCGCCGCGTCCGCCGACCCCGGCGGCCTCAGCTCCAAGGCGGAGCGCATCGCCCGCTACAAGGCGGAGCGGCGGCGGCAGCTCTCAGAGCGCTACGGCATCCTCCTGGACCAGGAGGTGGACCTGGACTACACGCCCCGCTACCGGTCCCGCCGCGAGCCGCAGGACGCTCCCGGCCAGCAGCCACTTCCCGCCAGGCGGGACAGGGACAGGGACAGGGACAGGCAGGCGGTCGGCGAGGAGGGGCCGGAACCCAGGGTACCTTACAGTTCCGGCATGGGCCGGGTTTACATGCGCACTCACCCGGAGAAGGACCTCCCGTCCGGTTCCGGTTCCGGTTCCGGCCACGCCCACCCCACCCAAGCCCCGCCCCCTACACATGAACGGCCCAGTCGATTCTCGGAGCGGGAGAGGGCGATGAACACGGAGAACCACCGGCGGGGGGGCGGCGGAGGAGCAGCCAAGGAGCACGCCGTGGCGTCCAGACCCAGGAGCGAGGAGCAGTACCAGCCACAGACCTCGCAACCTCCTCCCCCCCACCACCACCAGCACCAGCACCAGCACCAGCAGAACCAGCACCATCCCCCCCAGGAGCCGAGCCAGCCCGCCTCCAGCAGGGACTTCCCCAGGGCGGCGGTGCCTAGCTCCCCGCGCAGCGCCCGTCGCGCCTCGCTGCCCTCCGCGCGCTACGGCGTCTCCCCCGGAGACCTGTTCATCGAGCAGCAGGCCCAGAGCATCCTCAGCAGACAAGGGTGAGTCCACGTGAACCACAAAGGGTCAGATCTATCGGGCCATTGGCTGTCGGCAGGTGTTAGCGTGTTGTAGCTGAATCCACGCGCAAGGGAAAGCGGCCTGACTGACTGACTGACTGACTGGTTAAACGCTGCACAGGCTAGATGAGTCTGGAAGGCGGTAAAGGGTGCTGTAAGCGATCTTGCAGTCTTTAGTTTCTTGTAGCATCGTATCGAGGTGAGGAGCCCAGCACGGACCAGAGACCAGAGTCTTTCTTTGCAAACAATAGCTTTTTTTCAAATTGGTTTGGGAAATCGTTTTTGGAAATCCAATCTTACAAACTCTGATTGTTTTTAGGGCCGTGCAGTTATCCGCCCCCTGGCTCTAAATCCGTTCACACCATGACTGTCAATTATTTACATTCTCAGACACTTTGCACATGTACCGTTTGTACCGTTTATGATGTGAGTCGCTTCTGTTTCATAAAGAACTGAACATGTAACAGTGTCAGTGACAGACAGTGGCCTAGAAGCTATATTTTCTATCATTGTGTGTTCGGCTTAGGACGGTCAAAAGTAGCCATCAAGTTGTTGCTAACAACTAACTATTGTTGCAAGGGGGTGGAACCATTCTATAATGTGATTCCAGAGTCCTGTCACGCTAGCCCAGTTCTGGGTTCAAATATAAACCAACCATATGCTGTGTGAGTTTATGAAAGACTGCAGGGAAGGCTATGAATGGTGAGGCCCAACTTAGAAGGACTGCAGCGTTAACACAACGGCATATGATGTTCGTAGCAGAAAAGATTTAAAGGGCCGTCGCGCTCTGCTTTTTTCTAATATAAGAGAGTACTGCTGTGTGGAGTTTGCATGGTGATGGCTGGTTTAACCTGTTGCACATTGATTACTCAATTAGCAACAGGTGTGCAGCCTCACCCAGCCCCCAGAGTCCAATCAGTCTGACTCAGGCCAGGTGAGGCTGCTTAAACCAGCCATCATCCACACACACTCCACATGCTGCTTTTTATGCGTGTTGTGAAAATATTGCAGTTTGCAACATCAACTACGTTTCCGGCCCAAAAAAGTCGGATGATTGCGGTCATTGGTCCGATTTTTGTGTTCTACATTGGTCCAATTTGATAAAATTCGACACTAACCGCAATTCTTTCACTGAGCTACGTTAGTTAATGCTTTCTAGAGATTGTGGGATATCCCAAACTGAATAAATGCCGCACACAAATATGTATCGCTAGATCAATCTTGTTGTAGCTTTAATATTTACTGATGGACAGATTTTGCTACTACACCCGCAAATTTCACGTTGTACCTGTGGTATAATTTATCTTTAACAAAATCGACATATGATTTATAGTCAAAGCTATTCAACGACAAATGGCTGGTCAATCAACCATTCTCCTGTGATGTTGGATGCAGAAAAATCTTTTTGTTTGTTAGTATTTATTTGTGAGGATAAGAACAGGTATATTTTGGGAACAGGAAGTGACCCAGATTCACTACATAAGTCTTATTGAACAGCCTGTAAGACCACTTGCAGCTAAAGTTCCATCAGAAGCTGATGAAAGACTTTCTTTTCTACAAAAGTTATCAGTCCCAGGCAGGAAAAAAAGGAATTTGTGCGTATGTTCCCATATATTTGAACATAGACCGCTGGTCTACATTTATTTCTACCTTTCGTATCTTGGTTTCCGGTGTGACGATATCAGCCGGCCAAGCGACACAACGATGTTAGGTCGCGCTAGAGCTGTGGGTTCTGGCGTAGCGTCACAGCTTAAACCAATTGATGCCATGGCAAATGCAAAGGGGATTAATGCAACGCCTCTGTACTTAAGGTTAAAAGACCATAGATTAAAATAGTTCTGCTTACTAATCAAGCATAAAGGGGACAGTGAGAAGAGAGTTGTTTGAACTTTGAATCAATGTTAAACCTGGACTATGTTGCTACTTGACCTTGTTGCTATTTTAAGGAAGGGTCTGATTTGGTCCTGTGTCTTGCTCTTGGCCCGCGTTGGAATACTCTGGGTTGAATCGGGCTCGGCTTTTTATTGAGTCAGTTTGTACATGACGATATAGTATGTATATTTATATATATTTTTATGCTTTCTATTTGTGGATAATGTGGTCATCTTAAATGTCTTTTTTTTTACAATTCATTTTGCTTGATAAACCCTGAGAAAGAACCACTTAATGTAGATTGTTTTACATTTTTTACACACTGAATATTGTGGTATTGCTTTTATTGTGTTCTCTTCCCCACGGTGCAATGCAAAAAAACAGTTTTTTCAGTTTATTCAAATAAAATGAAACAACAACAAAAAGAAAAAAGTAAGTGTAACTATTCCCTCTTGATCGGCACTCAAATCACGTCATGTCTCGTCGTCTGTCCTCCCCCCTTTTAAGCATCAGAGTGAGAGAGAGATTGTCACGGGATGAAGCCGTCCACAGGACATCCGAGTGGAGCCCGGACAGCCTGCAGGGGGACAGACCCCAACGTCAGGCCGGCGATGCTCCTCAGTACGCCGTGAAACAGCAGCACTCAGCAGACCCAAACTACCAAAGGTCTGCGCCCCATCCACATCCCGGCCCAGGGCACCAGCCAGAACCGGGTCAGGCGGCGTACCACGCTAACCCGGCAGCGACCGTCACCACCGTCAACAGGCTACCGGGTCCTCCGGAGATCCAGCGCCGGAGGAGGGTCAGCGCCGACCAGATCTACGCGACCCACAGGGAGGCCCGGCTGGAGGCCAGGCAGGCGCTGAAGGAGGAGCCCCACACGGAGGGCCTGCTGAAGAGCAGGAAGGCGGTGCTGCCCTCGGAGATCCGCCGGCGGGAGAGGAGCCTGGATGGAGGCCAGAGCGACGACAGCGAGTCGGAGACGGCGAGTCCCAGGGTGCGGAGGGCGACCCTGTCCGGGGAGGACTGGAAGAGGGAGCGGCCTCTGGAGAGGGGCCTGGACCGAGCGAGAGGGCCGACCGCCGCCGGTGAGAGGTCAGCGGGAGAAGGTACCCGGCAGGGCCTGGACGGCCGGGAAGGGAGAGCGTTCAGGTGGACGGAGCCACAACCCCCGCCCCCTCACGCCACCCCACCGCGCCAACATCCCCAGCAGCCGCAACAGCCACAGCAGCAGCCTCCTGAGCTGGTGTACCGCAGGGAGCCCGTTCACCAGCATCAACCGTTTCAGATCCCCCAAAACGATCCCCCAAAACGAGAACAGTACGAGCCGCTGCATGAAACACCCTGGAACCTCAGAGAGGGCGACAGGCAGCGGGAGTTTGAGTCTCGACAACGAGAGTCCCAACGATTCCAGCAGGAGCTCCAAAGGAGACCCCAAGAGATCCAGCTGCAACGCCCTCAAGAGATCCAACTACAACGCCCCCAAGAGATCCAGCTGCAACGCCCTCAAGAGATCCCACTGCAACGCCCCCAAGAGATCCAACTGCAACGCCCCCAAGAGATCCCACTGCAACGCCCCCAAGAGATCCCACTGCAACACCTCCAAAAGATCCAACTGCAACGCCCCCAAGAGATCCCACTGCAACGCCCCCAAGAGATCCCACTGCAACGCCCCCAAGAGATCCAACTACAACGCCGTCAGGAGCCCCAGATCCAGCGCCGGCAGACCCTGACCCAGCAAGACACCCAGGGACACCAGCGATCTGACTCGGCCCTGTACCTCCAGGACACCTCGTCCATCATGCACAGGGTCCAGCTCGGCGTCAGCGGGCAGTCGAAAAGTAGCAACGGCGGGGGACCCAAGCCTAAAGTCCGCATCCGCTCCATGTCGGACGTGGGTATGGGCCAGCGCCCGGCCATGTACCGCACCACGGAGCGGGTGGCGGTGGGCCGGGAGGCGGCCGCGGGCCGGGAGGTGGCCGCGCTGGGGCTTGCTAACGGGGAGGTGGGCTCCCTGGACACCCGGGTGTCCGTAGCTCAGCTGCGCCACTCCTACCTAGAGAACGCCAACCGCAAGCCAGAGCTGTAGGTGATCCGGCATGCGTTGCATTGCCGACCGCTGTCTAACCCTGCTAGTGTGCTAGTGTGCTGTGGACGTCTTACGTAATCCGGCCTACGGCCTCCTCATAAAAACAGCAAAAGCATTACGAGGGTTGAGAGAACATTGTCGTTCAGTGGCTTGAATTTCAGTACAGGGACACGCTACGCGCTACGGTTCTCTGGAATTCGCCACGGGGGTTACATTAAGCTTCATTCGTTTGAACGAGTGCTCGTTGGGTTGGAACGTTTTTTGGCGGCTAAACCGGTGCATGTCTTGAGTGACGTACGCGGCTGTCGCTCTGCCGCGGGGGTCTGCGCTCAACTTGTCTTGCGGTATCAGTGAGTGAGCGACCCACCGCCCTGACCTACTCAGATAACCTGTGTGGTTTCCGGGAGACGCTTAACCCCCCCCCACTAAAACAAAATCATGTCGGAAGCAATTGTTCCTTATGCTGATGATCGGTCACTCACAACTTGAATCTCCCTGTGTGTGTGTGTGTGTGTGTGTGTGTGTGTGTGTGTGTGTGGTCTTCTTTGTCAATGTTTCCTATGGGATGTCATCATCACCTCAAGGGAGCCCACTAAAGTAGACCTGTCGGCAGTGGAAGCGGACCCAGCTGAGGGCAGTGGCGCCGAGCGGGACAGGGGTGTCCGAAGGCCCCGCCGTTACATCACCCCGGGGCAGGACAGCCGTATGTCCGAGCGCTTCCGGACCCAGCCCATTACCTCCGCCGAGCGCATGGAATCCCATAGGTACAGGGCAGGCGGACTTCACAATAAAAGTCCTCTGTGGTTTAGAAAGTCCCCCGCGGTTTTTAAAAAATGATGCACTAACAACTTTACAATCTTCCAAAACGACCTATAGTACAGGAATTGACAACTCGCAAAGTATGTAATGTTATGCATGACTTATAAGTACAATAACAATATGGAAGTAATATGCGCACATCTATTATTCATTTGGTGATGAAAAGAATGGGGTGTACCGTACCATATTAAAAGTTTGTAACTGTTTTGGGCGACACTATCCAAGTTTTGTGATGCTTCACTTTCCCCTGTGTGCCAACAGTTGACTATGCCAAGAAAACATACATTTTGTCGACAGCTAAGCAGCAATAAGTGTAACGTGCCTGTCCAAGTCTGCAGCTATCACATGCTAAACTAACTCAGTATTCCTCTAATGGTTTCTCCTGTATGGTCATGCCAATGTTTTTGTTTTGTATCCCAAGGTCTCGCATGAGTCCAACCCAGCTTCAGGAGGCTGATGGTAAACACTCTGTTCCTCTGTCTTTTGTCTCTATATTGTTATAGTAAAGGATGAGGTATTATATAATACTGTATAGTATTCCATAGTGTACTATACTAGATAATAGAGATGGCTGTGAGGTCAGCATAACTGGACATTAATTAACAACTCAATTAACTTTAATTGTCTGTTTTGTTATGTACCTCCCAGTACTATACATGTATACAGTATACTGCAGTACAGCATAACCTCTTTTTTCGTATTCCCAAGGCACAGATGAGCAGACACTAGACGAGAGAGCCAAGATGAGCGTGGCCGCCAAGAGATCCCTGTTCAGGGTATATACGCGCTCGTTCATCTGCATCAACCGAAATATCAGTTTTAAAGAAACAGGCACTTAATAATAATGAAATTAAATGTTGTTACTGATTCCCGATGTTCGATTGATTCTCTTCAGGCATCACATTTTTTAAACAGTTTTTAAACATCTTTAACAAAAAATAAATGCTTTACTTTAACACATTTTGTAATACCATGAAGCGATCCAATCCATTTTAAAAATGCAGTATTTTATTTCCCTATTTTATGTCAGTCTCATGCATCACGTTCATTCAATTTGTTTTATCTATCTTCAAATGCTGGGGGTCTGGACCCTCAACCTGTTTTTGTGGCGTTTAAATCAGAGACGTGTTTCTCTGTTTCACGGTAGGAGTTGGAGAAGGCCTCAGACGGAGGTGTGCCCAAGCCTCGCTCCCGCAACGTGGCGGTGGAGAGGCGTCTACGGCGGGTCCAGGACCGCTCTCACACCCAGCCGGTCACCAGCAGGGAGGTGGTCACCGCCGCCACGTATGTCCCTCATACGTGATCGCTCCGGCTCCTCTTCTTATGCTCAAGGGAAACCGCCACACTCGGCTGTTTCCTAATAAAAGAGAACTGTGTTTTGAATATGTATTACTACAGTCGCCACTCTACACAGTGTTGATTTGAGGCTTTTACAGACAGTTGTTTTTTTTTTTTTACAGTTTACTACTGCTGGCTGAGATGTGGTCCCTGTTAATAGCCAATTACGTGCTGACAGATCCCCGCTTCCGGCAACATGATTGGGCGAAACAAATATGAAACAAATATATAAAAATAAAGTGAAACGCCCAGTTCACCCAGATTTGAGCCAGGCTATCAGACTTTAGATTATTGATCTAAAGTCTGATTTGTGAGACATAACAGACATAACATGCGCTGTAGGCAAATAGCGCATATAGTGGCAAAGATCACATCTGAATCGAGCAGCAAGGCCTGTAGCTGAAATATAAACATGTCCTTTGTGTTATCTGTTCTGCTACCCTTATTTCCTCTCGTCTCGTCTAGTCTCATCTCATTTCCTCTTCCCCCATCCTTCACAACCATTTGCCCCTATCAAATATTGTTCTGCACCTTCTCTCTTGTCTCTTCTATGTATACCTTCTGTCCTTCACTTATACTGGTTATCTTCTGAAGGGACACCGATATGACATCACATCCTGTGGTCGTTCACACTGCTGTGGTCCGAAACACCAGCCCTACTTTAGTCAAAACCACCACGACTAGCTTCAGGTACGAGCGTATGTGTGTGTGTGTGTGTGTGTGTAATAGCATTTTTGATTGTGTGTGATAGATCCATAATGGTGCCAGCATTAGAGCTATGATTGCGTCAACTAAACTAATAATTAATAATTAATTATAATAATTAATAATAATTAATTGCGACTGCACATTTAGTCTACTGCCCTCTGCTGGCCAATGTGCACTGCTGCAGTTGCACTTGGCTTAGCTATGTACACCTTATAGGGGCAAGGAAGAGACCTGTGTTTACACTATAGCTCTGTTAGCATGATCCAGAACCCAGTTATAAGCATTTCTCTTTCTCCGTCAGTCTTGTCTCGATTAAACACTGACGGTAGTGATAGTGTCTCTTCTTGGAAAGGTCAAAGGTTGAGAGATGGTTTACCAAGCTTGTGTGTTGGGTTTTTACGTCCAGCAAGGACTTAGCCACCACAACCCTTAAACTTTTTCACTTTGGAAAGAGCAAGTGTTGTAAATTACTTGTTTCTTGTAGGTCTAGTGGTGTAATATTGTATTTATTGTATCTATGGATTTTGCAATTTAATTTCCTGGATTTAAATGGCTGTATCAAAATACAACTAATACAAATAAAGTGAAACTAAAAATAAACGCTTCTATTACTTTGTGACCCATGAAGTTCTTACCTTTTGCTCACCATAAACCTGCTAACTCTAGTCTCCTCCGTGTCCCCCTAGTGTCCAGAGCTCCTCCCAGCCAGGATCCCTGGTCCAGGACCACACCCAGGGCCAGGGGAAGGAGAACCAGGAACCCAAAGACGCCCAGCAGGAGCAGCCCTCTCCCGCCCAGGGCCCCAGAGGAGGGGACCAGGAGGACCAGGGGGTCCCGGGCTCAGACGAACCAGACCTGTCCAGCCTGAGCCTGGCTGAGAAGATGGCCCTGTTCAACCGCCTCTCCGGCCCCGCCCCCCAGAAGGCCAATGAGGAAGAGGAGGGCGGGGCCGGGGGTAGGGTGGGGGACACCCGCCAGCGCAGGGCCAACGCCCGCTTTCAGACCCAGCCCATCACCCAGGGAGAGGTGGACCAGGTGAGCTTCTCCCGGCGACGCCCATTTTTCTTTCTTTGAAGTGCAAACAATGCAAACGCAGCAGTCAATTTTACATCAAAGTGGGTGTGGTTAACATCGATTAAATTGTTTCATAATATACTATACATTGTAAGGCATGCCAAAGTGCTGTTGTATATCCCAATTATTCATTTATGTTGGTATCATCAGATTCTGCTGAGGAAAATCCTTTAGGCAAAGCGACCGTGATCATTTCAATGTCCAAATCAAGGTGTGGTTAGTCAGCGGCCTTGCTACCGGAAGACTTTGTACACTATCAAACACTGAGTGAATTACAAGCACACACCCTATCCTCCTTACATATCACTCAAGCTTACATGGCATTATTATGGCAAGACTTTCACAGTTATCCAGTCTGCCATTGTGCTTGGTGAAGGATTTCAAGACGGTTAGGAGATAAAACGGTCAGGAGATTCTACACAGCAAAACAAAAAAAATTCACCCATCTCAAATCCATCCATGAAAGGGTCAGAAGGAAGTGGAATGAATGAATGAATGAGAACGAGCAGTCCCCGCCAGTGGTTTGAGTCAGGCGAAACTGCAACATAGGGTACGCGGAGGCTGAGGTGAGGAGGCTGAGGAGGTAACGACTGGGATGTCCACACAGGAGGCCGAGCCAA
>JAOPJO010000147.1:2067014-2079375 GCA_027123675.1 Molva macrophthalma | reverse complement strand
GAGAGAGAGAGAGAGAGAGAGAGAGAGAGAGAGAGAGAGAGAGAGAGAGAGAGAGAGAGAGAGAGAGAGAGCGAGGGAAATAGGGAGAGAAAGAGAGCGAGAGAGGCCAGAGGCTGTGAGCAGAGCACATGAGTCCAAACGCTCCTCATTTATAAAGGACAAAGACTCTTTCAGGCTCTCCATATATCTTCTGCACTGACTGTCACATGATCAATAAGGTATACATCCCTCATTCACCCTCAATAGCTTTCAGTCACGAACACATGGTCCTTTATTACAATTGGTAGAGCATGGCATTAAACCCTGACAAGGTGAGGGGTTCGATTCCCACTGGGGCCTCCCCAATACTGAGTATTATATTATATTATAATACTGAGCACGTACTGTATTGTAAGTCAGCTAGATGCTGTGTTAATAACGTTTACGACTATCCATGTTATTACTCCTCATTAGTTTTTTAAGAGACTGCGGGCATTGAACCCAGAACCCTCTGGCTGGGAGTCAAACACCCAAAAGTGATAATAAAAGTAGGACAGTATATTATTTCTTTGCAGTGTTCGAAGGTTAATACAAGGAGTGAGAGCTCCTTCTGAACAACAAACAGTACATTTCAGTTCAGTGCATCAAGAACCAGATAAAGTCTGCATTTAAAGAACACATCATACAGATATGCTCACTGAGTATCAAATCAAATGTAACTTTATTCACAGAGCATTTTTTGTGCAAAACAACAATGCTGAGTGCTCAACAAGGGAAACACAACAGAGACAAGAAATGATTTCAAAAGACCAGCACGCACTAAACTGAACATCAGTGATGTCATGATGGTTAAGTAGACTGTTGAATGTTGTCTGTCTGAAACTCTGTGGTTGACTGGTGCTGTCTGGCTGGGCCAGGGCAATCGTACCAAGATATTTATAATCTCAATGAGGTCATTCCATGATTAAATAAAGATCAATCGAAATGAACAGATCAGAATCACAGAGATGCATTAGAGCCAACCACTATAGGCCTGCAACCTTCTCAACAAGTGGAACAACACAACAAGAACAAACTTGATAGTTTAAGATTACAACAGTAAACAACAGTGTTGCACTGCATAACATAACATGGAATAACAGCATATGGTTGTATATGCGTCACAGAGATACATTTGAGCAAACAACAACACAAATTGCTCAGCAGCATAAAAGGAACAAAGTATTGACTTTCAAAGACTGGTAAACAGAATCAAAAACTGGTAATCAGAATCACATGATTGAGAGGGAGATGTGTGACCAGGTATGTTCTAGTCATACCTGAGGAGGAGAGGAGAGGAGGAGAAGAGAGGAGAGGAGAGGAGAAGGTGGAGAAGGAGAGGAGAGAAGAGGAGGAGAGGAGAAGAGGAGAGGAGGAGAGGATGAGGAGAGGAGGGGAGAGGAGACGAGGAGAGGAGGGGAGAGGAGACGAGGAGAGGAGAAAGAGAAGAAGGAGAGAAGAAGGAGGAGAGGAGAGGAGATGAGAGGAGGAGAGGAGGAGGAGAATTGTTTCGGTGGAAGGAACGCATAGCGAGGTGCTGAGACACCATCCAGAGGACACGCGAGGTAAAACACGACCAGACCAAGATTTTCCAAGACGCACCGTTCCTATTGGCCCTTCCCTCCGTACAGGCCCCGCCCCCATGGCTTCACTAGTCAGCAGATGGTGCTGCAGAGACACTGAGACCACCGCTTGGAGAGGGGTGTGTGTGTGTGTGTGTGTGTGTGTGTGTGTGTGTGTCTATATATCTGTGTTTATGTGTGTGTCTATATATCTGTATGTTTATGTGTGTGTGTGTGTCTATATATCTGTGTGTTTATGTGTGTGTGTGTGTCTATATATCTGTGTGTTTATGTGTGTGTGTCTATATATCTGTGTGTTTATGTGTGTGTGTGTGTGTGTGTGTGTGTGTGTGTGTGCGTGTGCGTGTGCGTATCTATATGTCTATATATCTGTGTGTGTGCATGTGTTATGAATGTGTGTGTGTGTGTATCTATGTATCTGTGTGTGCGTGTGCGTATCTATATGTCTATATATCTGTGTGTGTGCGTATGTTATGAATGTGTGTGTGTATCTATATGTCTATATATGTGTGTGTGTGCGCGTATCTATATATCTATATGTCTATATGGCTGTGTGTGTGTATGTGTGTATGTGTGTGTGTGTGTGCGTGTGCATATCTACATATCTATATGTCAATATGTGTGCGAGTATATATATCTATATGTCAATATATCTGTGTGTGTGTGTGTGTGCGTGTGCATGTGCGTCTCTGTATATCCGTATATCTGTGTGTGTGTGTGTGTGTGTGTGCGTGTGCGTCTTTGTAGATGTGTATATCTGTGTGTGTGTGTGTGTGTGTGCGCGTGCGTCTCTGTATATGTGTATATCTGTGTGTGTGTGTGTGTGTGTGTGTGTGTGTGTGTGCGCGTACGTCTCTGTATATGTGTATATCTGTGTGGTTGCAGAGGCAGGATTGGTGATGCAGGTCCAGGTAATCACCATATCTCTGGGCGGCTGCCATGCAGAGCGGAGGAGTGAGAGGGGAGCTCAGTAAATCCACGCCCGGAGAAAGTGGCCATCATGTTTATATACAGCCGGGGAGAGTGATGCTCCACATTACTTCATATATTAGGCAGCTCCCAACGGAGACCCCGGCTTGGCTCCTAATAGAAAAGGTATCTCATTCTTACACACAATCGCTTTGGGTTTTTCATTATGGAAAGTCAAAGTGAAATAAATGTTTTTCCACACGTAGGATATCTACAAAACAAAACGTACAAAAACAAGCCTATTGTGCTGTGGTTCATTAAAAAAAAAGATGGCCACAGCAAATGACTTTTTTTCCTTGAGACCTTTTCAATATCATCAACCGTTGCCAACCGATCGTAACTCAGTCTGCTGTTTGTTTTGTAAAGTCCGTCGGGACAGACAGCAGCCCCCCCTCTGGGGATGGGACGTGTTTAAGGTTGTGGAAGGCTGACAGGCACTAGCAGTTTGCCTTCTGGGGACCCGGAATTGTGGGGACCTGAATTGTGGGGACCGGAATTGTGGGGACCGGAATTGTGGGGACCGGAATTGTGGGGACTAGGGGAGCAATTTTGGGTGTTGCTCCCCTGGAACAAGGTTGCATCTCTGTTTAGACACGAGGTCGGCAGGAACTCCAGGAACAGCAGATGGAGGAATCTCATCCACGGTGTGCGTGTGAGCCTGTGCCAGCTGCCTCTCTCTGGGCAGTCCTCCCAACACAGCGCCCCCCCTGGAGACACCAGCATCGGCCCCTTCCCCATCTCATGTATCCTGTTCCTGAGTGTGTGAACATTTGTTTTCTGGAATTGGAGTTGATCCGTGGCTCAGCTCACTATCAGTCCTGTATTTAAGCCCACCACTACTATACATGTAGCACAGACAAATGTTTGACGTGTGTGTGAAGTGTGTGTGTGTGTGAAGAGGACATATATGTCAGAGAGCAACCCCGGTTCCTCACAGCAGGGATCCCCTGTCGCTTCAGAGGTTAAAGGTTAAAGGTTTGCGTTTAGGTAGCCACTTAGCTCCTAGTGTGCAGTGGTGAGCGAGTTCTGTGACTGGGCTGTCAATTATTAACGCGCTCAGAGTATACGTAGCGTTTGACGTCCGACCGCAACTAAGTTTATCTCCAAAAAACGTTCAACGTATCAGCTTATCAGCACAGGACTTTCAGACCCGTTGACGCGGGGTTTCTGCTCAGAACCGTATCTAAGAGCGGAACGCCAGGCGCTCCAGCCCGCAGGTCGCTCCCACGATCTGTAGTCCTCAGAACCCGACGGTTATGAAAAGCTCATCTCAGGGGAGGGGGCATTTCCTGGCCCAGACCAGATGACCACTGTTGTCGTCGATGCTCGGTCGCTCGGTCGCCCTGTGTGTGTGTCTGCGTGTGTCTGTGTGTGTGTGGGGGGGGTGCATGTCTGTGCGTGTCTGTGTGTCTGTGCGTGTGTGCATGTGTGTGTCTGTGTGCATGTGTGTGTCTGTGTGCATGTGTGTTTATGTGTGTATGTGTGTGTTTGTGCCCTTACATGTGTGTGTGTCTGTACGTGTGGTGTGTGTCTGTGTGCGTATGTGCGGGTATATGTCTGTGTGTGTGTGTGTGTGTGTGTGTGTGTGCAGGTATATGTCTGTGTGTGTGTGTGCGTGTGTGTGCAGGTATATGTCTGTGTGTGTGTATGTGTGTGTGTGTGTGTGTGTAATTCATCATTTTGCAATTGGCCTTCTTCAGTTCGATTTTGAATTTTTGGAAAGATTTGCTGTGTATTGATGAACATAGACTCCTGCAGATCTGCTTTGTGTATAGATGTGAGAATGTGACAAATGATTTTCCATACTGACATCGTTATATTCCAAACAATGTCAGTATGTGACCTCTTCTGCGACGCTTAGAGCTTAGCTTGCCACTCTGCATTCTGCTCCGCATTCTGCATCCCATTCCTCCGCATCGCCATACTGTATCCCCTTCTCCTTTGATCTGCACCCTTGTTACTTTTCCCTTTCTTCTCATCACCTCGCCATCATCTGACACACCTTCCTCCTCCACCTGTAGGAGCCCGTCTTCTCCTCCACCTATTCTCCTACCCTCTCCCTGGGACAAAAGTGTCTGTATGTTGACCGTGCTGCTCAGGTAAGGGCATTGCTCCTGGAATGCCCTGCATGGTTTTGTCTGTCCTACTTCTTGAACACCTCTCTCTCCTGCTTCCTCCCTCTCTCCATCTCTCCCCCCCCCCATCTCTCTCCATCTCTCTCTCTCTCTCTGAGTGAATCCTGGCGGGGTCCACAACAACTTCCTCGTCTTTTTTGCTTTGCTGTCTCTTTGGATGACAGGGCCTTGTCCCTTGTCTCACTTAGCTTCGCTGACAGCCGCGAGTAAGGGTTTATTGGAGTGTGTGTAAACTCCGGGAAGACTCCTGGTTAGACTAAGAGGTTTTTTGAGAAACCGGTTGAGGTGAGGCATCCCCGTCCGCTTGGATGAACTTGCTCATTCTCGAGTGCTTTTCCTGAATGCCCGCCATTTGTTGCGGGCGTTACGTGACTAATGGCTCTTCTTAATGGAGTTGTCTCACTGGGTTAAGCTGATCTGTGGAGAGTGGGGAGATGCCCTGGTTGGATGTTTTCACGTGCACAAAGAACTGTGCAACTACTATTATTATTATTATTATTATGTCATTCTTACAGGGAAGTTCACAGAAGTTTTTCTGTCATTGTCATTTATATCAAACCACAAATAAATGTCCTCTGTTTGTTTGGTGTTGTGTTAATGCAGTGCCACTTTTATATATATACAATGATACTGAATAATTACAAATATGTATTTTCACAACTGTACAACGCCCTAAACCTAATGTGCAAAAGACTTTGCACATTTTGTTTTGTGTGTCATTATATGAATCTGTCTGTAAAATAATGTCAGCTCTGTAAGTGATCTTGTGAATCCTAACTGACAAACTAATATGGTTTGAACTGTGAAACCAATGACCTGCCTACCTCTGCACTTCACATCATGAATCCCGCCCAGTAATCAAGTCTGTGTGAATAACTGTCTGTGTGTGTGTGTGTCTGTGTGTGTGTGTCTGTGTGCGTGTGTCTGTGTACGTTTGTGTGTGTGTGTGTGTGTGTGTGCATTTGTGTGTGTGTGTGCGTGCGTGTGTGCTTGCGTGTGTGTGCGCTTGTCTGTGTGTGTGTGTGTGCGTGCGTGTGCGTTTGTGTCTGTGTGCGTGCGTGTGTGCCTGCGTGTGCGTGTGCCTGCGTGCGCTCACGCGTGTCCCAGCGGATGGGAGAGGAGATCGTGGAGTCCCAGATGAGCATTGAGGAGCGGAAGCAGATGATCTCCACCCGGGAGGATGCCTGGAAGAGCAGGGGAAGGGGAGCTGCCAACGACTCCAGCCAGTACACTGTTGCCGCGCGCATGGTCAAGAAAGGTGGGTACTCTATGGCGTTGTATGGGCTGCGCTGCTTCTTTGGTACTATTTGTTGTTTGTTCAGTGGTGAGGGTGATCCTTGTCACCAAGGTGCGCTCCGTAACCAATGCCGTGTGACCAATCGTGCATTTGAGTTATATGCGCACCTTCGTTACCAGCCTGCTTTTACGCGGTGCAAGTTGCTTATATTTTCTATAGATTCTTGCCTTCTTACTCACTAAGTGAGATGTGGTGAGATTACTATGCTAAGGTATTTTCAATACTATATTGATTTTTGTATACATTTTGAAAACAACCCTCATGGTACGTCTTTAATAGTAGTTCTTTAGTATATATATTTTTATCATCTTTAGTTGATTATTCACAATCATCGCTTACAAAATCATCCTCAGTGTATTGTCAAGGTTTGGCAGCCATTTTGGTTTCTTTTGTGCTTTGTTGTTGTTGTTTGATTGTTGATCTGCACGCGCAGGGCTGGCTGCCTCCTCCTCGGTCATCAGCCCCATCCTGTCACCAGTGTCTGGAAGGTTCAAGAACAGCAGCCCTGCTGTCAGCAAGCCTCAGGAGGGTGAGACACACACACGCAAGCACGCACGCACACACGGACACACGCACACACACACACACACACAAACACACACACAGATGCGACACACAAGAGACCTACACACACACACACACATACACACATACACATACACACATACACACACACACACACACACACACACAGATGAGACACACAAGAGACCTACACACACACACACACATACACACATACACACATACACATACACACACACACACACACACACACACACACACACACACACACACACACTCTCCCTGTATTACTTCATGGCATAGTGAAGGCTGCATCATTTGCTATTTAGTCTTTGGCAGATGCTTTAATCCAAAGCAACCTACAAGAAATTCATATACATGTGGATGACACAGACATCTGTTTTGGTGTTTTATGGACCTACCATACAAACCATTCTCTTTCTTCAGACATCGAGGCCAAACCAGACATGGAGTCAGACAAGAAGCTAGACAAGCTGGAAACCTTCTTGGGGCGTCTAAATAGCAAAGGTAAAGGGATTTCCTGCTGATGCCTACAATAATCATTGTTTCAATATTTAAACATTAAGTCATTATGTCATATTAAGTAGACACCAAACACTTTCATAATAATTCCATAATCGCACATGTTAGAAAAAGCACAAGTTGTTTTATTGTGAACCCAGACGTATTTTTGTCCATTTTTGTCAATCTACAATCAGCGTCAGTTTAATTCGTTCACCACACAATTTGGGAATTTCACAGCTCCTAGTTGTGTTGAACTTTCCCTTCGCTCATCCTCCCTCCCCGCTGCCACCTAGTGGCGGACCTGCAGGAGACCACCCTGACGGTCACGGAGAGGGCCGTGAAGGAGGTGATGAAGCTCGACGACGAGATCTTCTCCAAGTTCTACCGCCACGTGGTCGACCTGCCCCGCATGCCCACGCGGATCGAGGACGACTTTGACGCCATCTTCGGTTGCCAGGGTCCCAAGTGAGCACAGGGGCTTTCCCCACCTGTAGCAAAACACGTAGCAACTCACGCGGCACGCCAGTACATCCACCTCGCCACCTCAATCCAGTCCAGTTTCTGTCCTGTCGAGCGTTCTTGCGACCAAATTGTTAATTTGCTCATATCCGTTCACCGGTGCGCTGTCCTGTATGGCTATCGAACTACATTTCCCAGCATCCTTTTGCGTCCTCCTCCCCTTACTCAGGCTGACCTCGGCCATGGTGCAGCACAGAGAGGGCTCAATCCAGAACAATGTTTCTGTCCTGTCCAGTGTTCCTGCGACCAAAAGTGTTAATTTGCTCATATCCGTTCACCGGTGCACTGTCCTGTATGGCTATCGAACTACATTTCCCAGCATCCTTTATTGCTTCCTCCTCCCCTCACTCAGGCTGACCTCGGCCATGGTGCAGCACAAACGGTCGGTGCGCCCGTCCCGGAACGTGCAGTCGTCCAGGAACCCGGTGAAGATGCTGGCGGCACGCCAGGACATCCGGCACGAGTACACGGAGCAGAGGCTCAACATCGGCCTGCTGGAGAGCAAGAGGATCACCGCCGAGAAGAGTAATCATGAGGATAATATCATGATGATGATATGATAATGCACTTCATTCTTTAGGCTAGCATTTACATAGTGCTTTAACATTCTAATAATACACTTCATTCTTTAGGCTAGCATTTGCCTAGTGCTTTAACATCATGAGAATAGACTTTATTATTATGGCTAACATTTAACATGCACACTCATAACTCTTTTTACAAGTTTACAAGGAATGTGATTGGAGGTAGAGTGTGTATATAGTATACTGTGTGTGTGTGTGTGTGTGTGTGTGTATTTGTGTGTGTATGTGCGCGTGAATGCATGCGTGTGCGTGCAGCTGCGTGCACGGTGGGTGGTCAATAAAGCAGCGTCAACCCAAACTCCCACACTTCATATCCTGACAAGCGATCACCCGCTTCTGCCTTTTTAGCATTCAGTTTAGCGTTTAGCGTCGATTAGGGGCACCGCGTTCTGACAAGCGCGCTGTGCTGCTGTCTTCTCCAGTCAGCAAGACGTCCGAGTACTCGGAGGCGGCGCTGGCCGGCCTGGCCTCCAAGGAGAACTTCAGCGGGGTCAGCCTGCGCAGCGTCAACATCTCCCAGCAGATGTCCAACAACAGCGCCGCGCCCTACAAGAACCTCATGCTCATGCAGGTCAAAGGTGAGGAGGACCATCCGATGTTTCAGTAGTCAGTTCAGTAGTCGTCGTGGGAGTAAGTGGTAGAGGTTTGTTTTCAGTCCTTTCAAAGTCTTACTCATCCTGAAGTCGTGTCACGTATCATCATTGATAAAACCGATCGAAAATAGCTTTTGCAATAACAAACAGGAATCTATCGTTCAGTTCTTAGACAGAACAACACAGCCGGACGGACAGAAAGATTGCAAACATTAGCAGTTAATGCTCTGACTTCTAAAAATACGTTGATTGGCTGAAGTTGTCCGATCGCTGTGGTGGTGTCTTCTCACCAGGACGACGCCACGTCCAGACCAGGCTAGTGGAGCCCAGAGCGTCATCACTGAACAGTGGAGACTGCTTCCTGTTGGTCACGCCAGACCATTGTTTCCTCTGGATCGGCGAGTTCTCCAACGTCATCGAGAAAGCCAAGGTGAGCTCGCGCCTTCAAGTAGCCTTGTACGGCCAGAGTCTTCATCCTTCCTGTATCACTTCATGCATACGTTATTATACCACGCTATCTCATGTTGACTTGCATGCATAATGGAAAATGCCTCACTTTGTTGACTTTGGCCGTGTATGATTGTTCCAATTTTCCTTCAATGCGTCCTTCAATCGGACACTTTCTGAAGGCTTGACACGTGGCTGCATTGTAACCTTTTCCTCTCTACTCCAGGCAGCGGACCTGGCCACCTACATCCAGACTAAGAGAGACGTGGGCTGCAGGGCCGTCCAGGTCCAAACCATCGAGGAGGCTGTGAACCCGCAGGGTCCTGTGGCGCAGGAGTTCTGGGCCGTGCTGGGCGGACAGGCCCCCTTCCGACGTAAGGATGAATGCATGTTTTCACCCACAGCACTGGGAGTTCACATGCAGCAGGCACTTCACGGAGGGGTTGGACCGGTGTAGGATTATGTTGAACTGTGGATGGATAAAAAGATTAAAAAGGTAATGTGTCATAAACAGAATAGGGATTTATCATCAACCGACCGAGTGTGCTCATCATGCAGGCAATACGCCTTGTATTGCTCCGGGATTGATTCCCACCTGCAGTCATTCTTCAACCCACTTTCCTCTTCACTATCCTGTCCACAAAAGCCCATAAAAGGAGATTAAAAAGGCATCATCCTCTACAATAGACCCCTATCCAAACTCTGTAACCCACGACATTGCTTCTTAAATACAATGTTTTAGAGTTTGATTTCCTTTGAATCTCACGCCTCATGACTTGTAGACTACACGTCTGTCTACACACCGGGTTGAGGAACACATGGTTGTCCTGTCTCTCCCCAGCGGCCGGCCCACCGGAGGAGGACGAGCACTTTGAGAACGGCATCGTGGAGACCAACTGCATCTTCCGTCTGCTGGACGACAAGCTGGTCCCGGACGACGACGAGTGGGGCAAGGTCCCGAGCTGCACCCTGCTGGAGTCCAAGGAGGTGGGTGGAGTCAGTCCAAAAATATTGACCAGCAAACTCTTAAAAAGAAAATTGTTGTGATGAATGTTGTTTGTGAAGAATGGTAATGAAATCCAAACCGTAGGTCAGGAAAATCAATTGTAAATCCCTGTTAATGTGAAAATGGGTTGCCTTGTATTTGTGCAATTTTATGCACAGCTTAAAGCTCTGGTGGGATCAATCATTGAACCAACCTTAATATCTATTCATATGTGCTGTAAATTCATGGGTTAACACCAATGTTAAATGCGATTGACCACGCCCTTAAAAACAACCTTTTACCATGAAACCGAAAGTGAAACTAAAAGAGAAAGTCGTGCTCGGTGGTTTCGTCCCAGGTGCTGGTATTTGACTTCGGCAGCGAGGTGTACGTGTGGCACGGCAAGGAGGTGACCCTGGCCCAGAGGAAGGTGGCCTTCCAGCTGGCCAAGCACCTGTGGAACGGCACCTTCGACTACACCTGCTGCGACATCAACCCACTGGACCCCGGCGGCTGCAACACGCTCATACCCAGGTATGAAGGAGAAGTACAATCAACTGAACCCTCCCCCCCCCCCCTTTCCGAAAACATTGTATTGGTTTAGTCTGAAAAACAATATTAAGTGTTGCATCTGTTAGCATCTCTGCTAGCTTGATTGACATCGCATGGAAGTTAATGTACTTTGTATATTAAACGACATAGCGGGGCCCCGCTTATAAATAAATTAAGTGCATTTTTTGAAGCTTAGCCTACATTCTCTACACCGCTTTGCCAAGGCTGGGTGTTGTGGTCTGTGTTATTCATAGCCCACAACCTACTAAATAAGTCTGGACAAACCACCGCTACACACACATATTCACCATGAACACAAGTCTAACAACATGGTGGAGGAGAAAGAAAAAACAACACGCTATACATGCGGGCAGGGGATTTACATGCACAGCCCAATGCTACGCAATGACTAACGTGTGTCTGTCCGCGCGTCCATCCCTGTGCCTTCCTCACCGGTCCTCAGGAAGGGCCAAGGCCGTCCAGACTGGGCCGTCTTCGGCCGGCTGACGGAGCACAACGAGACCATCTTGTTCAAGGAGAAGTTCCTGGACTGGAGCGAGACGAAGACGCAGGCCCCAAAGAGTAGCGAGGAGCGGCCCGCGGAGCCGAAGGTACCGCAATCGTAACCTGCTGCAGGGTGAACCAGTGTATCATGGAGGGGAAGTATAACCTACGCCATCTAGTGGTAGCGTTCCAGCGCCACGGGAGTTACGCATTGAATTTCCTGTTGCCCATTTTTTACCCCAAAATATGATAGTTTAATTCCAAATTAATTTTGACATTGGCCATTACAGATAAAGAAAAAGTAATAAGCTATTAGCTACTGTCCAAAAATGTGTTATAACATGTGGGTTTGGTAAAGGTACAAAGTGTGTTCTGGACATTGTTAAAGTCATTCTCTCTCATCTCATATCACATCTCGTATCTCCGGGGGGAAATCAATGCTTTTCACCCAAGAGTTTGAATGTAACCAACAGGGTGAGCTGTTTCACGTTCCCTCCCTATGAACCGTTCATGGTCGTTATGTCAGCTTCTAATGAGAAGCGTGTTACAATCTGTAATCGCAATGGAAGCAATATATGGCATTTTTTCGGAATGGTCTTTGTAGAATGTTTAAGGACATATTTCCAAATATATCCAGTAGATGAGTACAATGGGTAATTGTGCGGCCATGTCATGCAAGATGAATATAAGTGACTGAGTGATGGAAAGGATGAGAGGATGAGAGGATTAGCATTGAGCGTACTGCGTACTTTATCGTCCTGTCCTACCTTTAATTAAAGTAACGTAAAGTAGGTGGCGTAAAGTAACAAAACAGAAATACTTTGTCACAGTATTTAAGTCGTTTTTTTTGGAGTATCTGTACTTTCCTTGTATTCATTTTATTATTTTACTTCAATACATTGACATTGCTTTGTTTTACTTTTACTCCATTACGAGTATAATGTAATTACAAGTACTCTAAACACCACTGCAAACAAAACCACAAACCTTCACATTCTTTCTTCTCCTCCTCCTCCTCCTCCTCCTCCTCCTCCTCCACATCCTCCACCACCGCCTCCACCACCACCAGTCCCCACCCACCAACCCCCCCCCCCCCCCAACAGGGAGGGCCGCCCCGACCCACCC
>JAOPJO010000147.1:1991487-2002141 GCA_027123675.1 Molva macrophthalma | reverse complement strand
CTCTCTCTCTCTCTCTCTCTCTCTCTCTCTCTCTCTCTCTCTCTCTCTCTCTCTCTCTCTCTCTCTCTCCCCCTCTCCCTCCCTCCCTCTCTCTCTCTCTCTCCTTCCCTCCCTTTTGGACACACAAAACACACATGAACGACCCAATTAGTCACAGAGAGCACACCAGAGAGCCTGATCTCCCCTCCCCCCACTGTGCTATATAAGGTGATGGGAGGGGCTTATGCTAAAGATGTGCTAAAGACATCCTGCAGAGTGCTTTGTCATTCCCTGGCCCTGTGTGTGAAAAGGGGAAACGGTATGGGCACATAAATGTGCGCATTACACAAGCACACACACACACACACATGCACACACACACACACACACACACTCGTGGTCACATAGCCACAATGCCTCGAGCACTTAGGTTTAAGAGAAAGTAAGGGGTTAATCAGTGCACACATCTTTTGTTTATCAGTGGTCCCTTCTGCTCTTCAGAACCAATGCAAACCAACAAAGCAATCAATCAGAACGATCCCTTGAACCCCGGTCACATTCAACACTGCATACATATTTACAAGGTCCTGTTGCAAATCTATAAATCTATTTCTTTCGACATAAAAAGTGAACACTTTGGAACATTGTGTAACCTCTAAAAAAAATGTGGTTATTTCTGAAACTCAAACTTAAACCCAGGCCCACTTCGAACCACTGGCTGGCCCTGACCTGGTCTGGCCCGGGTCAGGCCCGAGTCTGGTCTGGCCTAGGTTTGGTGTGGATAAGAAAGGCCAAGATGTGAGTGGGCTGCTGTGTTTATCCTGTCAGGGTATGTTAAGACCAGGCCACATTCCTCTAGTCCCTAAATTGCAGTGTTAGATTACAGCACCAGAGTGCATGAGAGCATGTGCTGGTGAGGAATGCACGCTCACACACACACACAAACACACACACACACACACACACACACACACACACACACACAAAAACAACAACACACATGTGCGCATGTGTGCGCTTTAAAGAAGGATGCCAAAGTCGTGACAGAAGCAGCACGTTTACCTGCGCAGCCTGCGGCCTCCACCGTCATCACGGTGGGACAGACCAGACAAACAACGGGACCGCTATATTCAGAGACAATTTAGTTCACCCTGAACCAAATCTAAATTTAACATCAAAGACGACAACATTGACACAACACTGTTGTTTTCCTCGGTTCAACAACTATGTTATTTCTCTATCCGGGCCCCTGCTGTGACGGTTCAACAGATGATTGTGGGCTAATGGTAAATCCATGTGACGTACTGGGTCCTCCCATGGTCTGGGACTGCATCAGAGGGCAAGCGCTGTCACCGCCGCTGTTACACCTCCACTTGTAAATACCAACTATAGCACCCATAACATGAATGCTGTTAGCCTATAGCTTCGCACTTTAGGCTCTGCTTCTCGTACTGCATCGGCAAATGATGCTCCCCATAATGCACCATGGCCCAGGAACTACTGGAAGCCAAGATGGTAATCTCAAGTGTGTAGAATGTCTAACTATGCAAAGGTACAATACACAATCATAAATAACGTAAATTATTTATTCATAGAAGTAACCCAATCATAATTTTGATGATGATAAGGATGATGATGATGATTAGTATTATTATAAATAGTATGTTATTATCCGTATTCTTGTTATTATCATTAAATTATTGATACAACCATTTTAATAAAATCTTGCTCTGATAGAAAATAAAAGGCAAGCAAGACAAAAGGAATGCAGATGAACTTCCCTTGAAATAAAAGAGCGTTGAGCCCACACGGCATTGAACGCGCATCATCACACAGAACCTTTCATATTTTATTGTGCGCACTGAACGATGCGCTGCTTTTCACATTTTGTACCCACATTAAAACATATTTATAAGTGGAAAGCACACGGAAAACGATCTTAATGAGCGTTCTATTTACCCGATATTACCACAATATCGTTTATTACACCTTTAAAGGTGTTGCATCACCTTGCATACCTGGTCGTCTCTACCCTGAAAAAGCAGCCATCCTGCCGTCACTGCAGTAATGGCACCTACTGACCGCCATTCTGATCTCACGGCGCTCAGGAAATGGTGATGGGATTAGTAAAACACGGTAAATGCGAGTGTGTTATTGTGCTGTGAGCCCTGACGTTAACGTTATAACACGTAGACTGGGCAACCCAACAAACAACTATACGCGCTGCTTAGTTGTCAGACACCTATTATAGCCACTGTTATTAGTGATATATGGGGCGGCAGCTCCATTCGAGTGCAGGGAGCTTCGGTCCCACTAATTCGAGAAGCATAGATAAAGGGAACACAAACGCTGAAATCAACCATGAACAATTGCTGGAAATACGTGTTGATCCAATAAATCCCGCGAGAATGAAAGGAAACAAGCGTCCACTGACGCTGGTAATGCACGGGCGAACTACAACAAAAATCATATTTTTTCTCTACCTGCACAAGTTGACATTTGCTGCGGCGATTTTGGAGTCGTTTTCTTGGCTTCTAGTGAGGTCTCTTTGCCTTATGAAACAAACAGATGTTCCGTAATGGTCACCAGCGCCTTAAGAAAGCCGCAGGTGTTATTTATAGGCCATTTGTCAGCCCCGTTATTCTTGTTCAGGTAAACATAATGATGGCTCCTGTACGGACGCTGGGCGGCACACAGCGCGCAGCTTCGCTCTGTCACCGTTGTGGCGTCAGCAGGAAAAAAGGTGCTCTTCAGCGTCTACGAATATTTTTTATTGGCTGCTACCGTGAAAGTGGGCATAATACAGGTAAAAAATATATCCAATGAGGGAGACCGTTTCAAAACAGGTGGCGTTTAAAGATACATCTTAAAAAATAATTATATTAAGTTATATTATTCGTCATACAGTCGAGACTGCTCTTTATAATATGTGGTTTGTTATTATAGTTCGTAAAAAAAAAAAATAAGAAAAATTCTCAGCAAGCATATTTATCTTGTATTCTAATCTCACGAAGCGGTCGCTAAAAAGCATTCCTTATATAGCCTTGAGTAGGGCTACAGCTCATTTCTTCACTGTTATGTTTGCACTGCCCACAATTGCAACTACACAGGTGTAATTCCCCTTCCGCAATACTACACAACGATGAGTAATTCCGAATAAACCGTCGCGATGAATTACCCGTACAAGCCAGACAAGAAACAACATAATAAATGGCTGTTTAGACTTACCAGCAAGTAAACATGAGGCGTTGCTGTTAAGCAGGGAGGGGTGGTCCTGCGACTGAAGTGAAAGTGGACCCACCAGCCCGACAAAATAAAACAAGCGTCCAGTCCCACTGCCTTCATCAGGGCAGCGGTCAGCCAACCAAAGCACACCAATACCTCATCTGTTTGTATATTTATCCCCCCGGTACGAAAATGAACAAGTTAAGATACTCCCTAAAGTTGAGTTTATGTTTTGCATTTCACTGGGGGATTTAAGTGGTCCGGATTTGAAGTTAGCAGAACTAGCTCTTCGCACATTCTGTTCAAAGAATTGAACAAAGTACTACAGCACGTTGATCTGCAAACTATACAACCAGCAGCATGTGTTGCGATCAGCAATGGGCGCACAGTGTAGGTGGCAGACGAAAAGGAAAAAAGTGTGTAAAGAAGAAGCAGACGCTCCCAACATCCTAACGGTCTCGCGCAGCAAGCACCGCTAGGCGGAGGGAGAGACGAGAGCCAGGTATAACGGTACACCGCATTGGGATATGCCCACTACTTTCAGCGTTAAGAAGTCCTTAAACATTGTGCCAAATAGTCCAAAAGTCGGCAAACGGAGTTGCTGAAATACAGACTCGCGTAATCGGTTCCATTGGATCGATTTTCCAAGCTTTTTAGGACTTTTCACTTACCGCTATTCCTCCTCGGGTTCGCCTGTTTTCTGCGCTTACACCTGAGGCCATCCGCCATGATCCTTTCGGTCTGGTCTGAAATGCAGGCGGATAGTCACCTCCTCTCTCGCACCCCCCCCCCCCCCCCATCCGTACCCCTCCCTTCGTTTTCCACTCCACCTCCCTCCCCTGCACCTGGTTTACGACACACTATCCGCTTTACGACATCACCTTCTCAAACACCTCAGCCGCATGGCCCCTCCTATTGGCCGCACGTGTCTCTGTCTGCCCTGCCCCCCACCTTCTCTCCGCCTGCTGCACAGCCTTACAAGTCGCTCCTATTATTTGGTGTTGCGTGCAAAAATAACGGTTATATAGAGCTGAATACATAGGAAAAGGGAAAGGTGTTCCCCAGGTACAGAAACAGCATCCCAGGTGACCCTATTTCATAATAAGTCAACTCAGGAGCGTAGGGATTTGTTGACAAATGTTATTTTTGGCCTCGACTTGAGGAAGAGAATGGTTCACATGCGCGGTTTAACCCTTTAAATGCGGAACTTTATATGAAGTGGTTTGCATGATCAGCCTCTACGCGATTGGGAGGAACACCATAACGGAACAGAGAGTTAATCGATTGTATACTTATCTCAAAAACAATAAACAAAAAGCTGTTATATAGTGCCTGTATTTAAGAAGTAGCCCTATTTTATGTTGATACGGATCTAATAAATATTAGATAATAATATTAGAATAATATATAACTTTAATAACGGTTTCTGGCAGCAACCATGGTGCCAGTGCTTTAGTCTCTTGCTATAAATGATTTTAATGATTTTAATTATAATTTATACTTTATTCAGTGTTACTTTGTGTCTAATTCCACACATTGTTTTACAAGGGTCAGTCGACATAATCATAAATACAATGCTGCATAGATAAGTTATAGATAAGTTATAGATAAGTTTATGAGCAAATTATTTGATTAATGCTATTGATTCTATTTCAGAGCAGCACGGTGTCCTGCATTACTGTCATGTCAGGTAAACTTTGAGTCTCAGGAAATTATACTTCATTGATTTTTCAATATATTTTAGTCATTGTGATTATCATCCGCTTCTTGCCCTCATTGTATTGTCCTAGGGCAAAGTCCTATATTCTAACATCCACATCCACAGTTTCACCACCACAGCTCCTACAAGCAGCACCAGCATGGGAGTGCAATGTCCAGGCAGGAAACCACAACATGGTTTCCCAATTATAGTTCTGTGTGTATAAAGCAGGTGCCACATGTGGATAGTAGGCTATGAGGTAAAGGCATGAGAATTTCCACACACCTAATTATTTGTGATGGCATTTGGATTTTAATATTTTTTTCAATTTCATCCAGTCACCATACACGAGGTGCTCTCCTAATATGCCTAAGCAAAAATACCATGAACACGGATACATGTCATTAAGGGTCGAACCCAGAACATTTCCACTGGGATTTGAAAATCTTAACACCACCCCTATTTATCTATGTAGATCTTTGAAAAAAGTCGTAATGTAATCATATATTTGGGAGTATGTAAAGCCGCAAATAATTTTTGCATCTCCTGTATTTCTGCTAAAATGGCGGTTAATTCACTGTTAATCTTGGGTCAAACAATCTTAATAGCAGAACTTCTGGGGGGAGACGGCACAGAGGCCAGAAGATATTATACCGAAAACAAACTCATTTGAGCGAAAATTAAGGGGATTTCAATAAGTGTATTTCTACAGCCACCCGTCTACACGGTGTTGATTTGAAACCTTTACATACACTTTTTTCTAACAGCGTTGGTGTCCAGGCAGGATGCAGTGAGTTTGGGTTCGCTGTTAGACACAATGAAGTGCTTACAGATCCCTGCCTCCAGCACGATTGCTCGAGACTGGAACTCTCCGGTTCGAAAACTCCACTCTCAGAGGTGAGCGGAGTGGACGGAGGGAAACTTAGTTCAATGACAGTTCACCGCAGGTCGAGAGCACCAACTGCCTTTTTTTTTTTTGCGGCGCTGCCGAGCTATTCTTGTACCTGACGACGATCGGGTTTCCAGCTCGGCCTGACTCGGGGAGGGGGGCAGGCCCTGGGAACACCAGGTGCTGCTCGCCCTGTCGCTTTGCACCTCAACACCCCATGCAGCCTCCACCCCCCCCCCCCCCCCCCCCGCGCCGCCCCCCCCACCCCCCCCCCCCCTCCAGCCCCCACCCCCCCCCCCCCCCCCCTGCTGACCCCCCACAGTCAGCAGGTCTTCTGTTATTTCCACAGAGGTCCACAGTGGGGGGGAACAAAAATATAACCCGGCCTCTCAGGCCTGCTGAGGAAGGAAGACGCATATGTATTGTTCCTCTTGGCTTTTCTATTTTTAATTTGCTGCTGCAGGACTCATCATGGCTCAATGTATGTTGTCCTGTTAGTGAGCTTCGGTGTGTGTGTGCATGCGTGTGTGTTAGAGAGTGGTTTGAAAGGACTTTCTAATGGTCTTCTGCAACACATCAATATTAATATATGAGTTGAAAATCTTTTGTAGAATGGTGACATTTGGTGACATGGCTCCAAAATTGCAGTCCCATCTCCTAAATTTAAAAACCACTTAAACTCAATCTCTCAACTCCCATCCCCTGCTACAAGATTGCATCTCGTTCAAAATTGTAGGGAAATTCAGAGGCTAGCATTTTCAGTCTTTCAACAAGTGTGTTACAATGAAGTTGTAACACACCGTCTACAGAGAAAGAAGTCGAGAGAAGTCAAAGTCTTGGGTTTGTGTAGAGGCACTTCTTTGTGAAGGACGCAGGTGATGTGTTCAGTTTAGCTATGCCATTCTGTAGACAAAACTAGCTAGAATAGCATTAACACTGACGAATGCAGAGCTCTGTCCCACACAAAGGCCACATGCCCAATATTAAAGTTATGAGTAAAGCTGTGTTTACCCTGTTGTGACACTGTGAGTGTGAAAAAAAGGTGGACTGTTTAAATGTTCTCCATATCAGTAAGAGGATTCAGGATATGTCCTCATTTGTTGTTCATTTCTAAGATACATTTGCTCTGTTTTTGTTTTAAACACAAAGTCTTCACCCTCTTGGCGCTGTTCCTCTTCTTTACAATGTGTCCTGCTCCACAACAACACTGCAGGCAGTCATTGTCCTGCAGATTGGAGCCAAAAGGAAATGGATGCTATTATGCTATGCTAATTTACTATTGTAAAGGCATCATGGGTCTTATAGAGGGCCACCCCCACCATCACCACCCATTGACCTCCTAACTCTCACTGAGAACCCATTCAAATATATATATATATTTTTTACTATCATTTCAGCTTTACAACAACATCAAACATTCTGTTCTCTCTTGCCTTTACAGATGAAAGAGGGTTAAAAGTGTAATTGTTGCCTTACTTTAATGGCTAGCTTCAAATTAGTAGTCACGTCTATTCTGCTTTGCAGGCCTGGCATTCATGTTTTGATATTTTAAGTTAAATTGTCTATTTAGCTTAGGATCCAGAAAACTTAGCTAAAAAATGTATTTCAACAACCTTCTATGTTTCAACATAACTACTTGAGAATTCTCAGACTTGTGACCAATCTGCAGACAGAGTGGATATGGATCTGTTCTCTCTCAGTTCTGAATAGCCCAGTAGTCGCTTCCTCTTTGTCTGTTTTTGTTATGCATTAGGTAGGGCAGCAAGTGTAGAGGGGGGTCCTTCCATTGCGGAACAAGATTACAGGATGAAGTGCTTTCAGACATTCACTGCAAACACCCTCTCTCTACATTTGGCTCCAGCACGACTCTGGTTGCTTTGCATCCTATTAAACAATTACCACTGCTCTTGCTAGGTTTGATGAGGTGAAACACATGTCCTTGATATGACACTAAAACTGTAATATTATCATATTACAATACTATATTATTAACATGTAGATAGTAGGAAACAGGTCGCAGGTTGAAGCAGCAAAAGCATGCATTAAAAACTCTGATTGTTGGTCAGTTGTAGTTGTTGTTGTTGTCAAACTCGCAATCACTATCTCAACGCGCCGACATGATAGATTACAGGTTTCAACCTTTGACATACTGAAGCCAATTTCTGAACATGGGGAGTGGGAATGTGAATGTCGTAAGCATGTTTACGTATTGTTTTCATGTTTTCCTCCAGATTCTCTCGTCACTCAGAAGACCTGCCAGTTAGTGCTACTGTGTGTCATCCTACTTGTGAATAGGGCTTGTACATCGTGACATCACGTCACAATGAAAGCCGCCATTTTGGAAGCATAGGTACATTGGAATGTTAGTTATTCTGTCTGTAGTGTTTTTTTGTAATTGTTTAGTAATTAATCATTAGTAATCATCATGACATTATTTGTCATTATGGGGAGACCTGGTTGTGTTTGAAACTGCCACAGCAAAACAAAGTAGTCATTAGCCTAGGTTACGGTATATTTACGTTGATTTTGGTTTTTGGAGTACTACAACTCTCTTGAGTCCTCTCAAAATCGCGGAGTATTTCCCACATTTTTTTGAAGCATTCTGATTTACTTTGTCAATACAGATCACTCGCAATTTACAGGGAAGGACAGGGTTCTAGCTACCACATGATCACTTTAAATCCTCAGCAAGCACATGACACTTTATTCTGGTTGGTCTTATCTTTATATCTTCTCTGTCTACTTACTATCAACTATGTGTGTGTGTGTGTGTGTGTGTGTGTGTGTGTGTGTGTGTGTGTGTGTGTATGTGTGTGTGTGTTTGTGGAATTCTATTTGTCCGTGCTTTTGTAAACGGCACTAGAGAAAACAATCCAATCAACTTGTGGAAATGGCAATAAAGTCTGTAATCTTGAAGCTTGGCACAGTGGAGATTGCAAATGTTCCACAGCTGTGAATTTGCGTCTTATGAAATGGTGTCTTATACAGGGAGTCAAGGGAGTATAGGGCTACAGTCCATTTGGCAATTATGCCAAACTGTCACACCACATAGGATTCTCCATTAGCATGTCCTTCAGTCTTTTTGGCAGAATAAAAGCATGTCAACGATTGACACTTAATTTAAATTAACTTAACCTTGATAGATAGCTGAGGTCCTGGGTAGTCAAAACAAGAACATGTTAACAACAACATTTAACCCAAAAATCCGACTGGAGGGCTTTTTTTGCATGACATATCATATCCACCGTCCCAATGGGTAACATAAATTCACTGAAAATGTGAGCAGCATTCATAATCATTTATCATCATACAACTTTGTGTGTGTGTCATACAATTTTTCCTCATCATACAATTACTGTGTGTATGTGTGTGTGTGTGTGTGTGTGTGTGTGTGTGTTTGTGAAGTGAGGGGGCTGAGTCATGTGACGTCCATGTGTTCTGGCCTCCAGCGTTGCACCAAATGAGGTCAGCCTCCAGGTACAGACCTGAACAGCAGGCAGCCCCTTAGCAGAACACGCACACACACACACACACACACACACACACACACACACAGACTCAACCACACACACACACACACACACACACACACACACACACACACACACACACACACACACACACACACACACANNNNACACACACACACACACACACACACACACACACACACACACACACACACACACACACACACACACACACACTCAATCCAAATAATGAAATGATCAATAGACTTGAGTAGAATGGAGAAGGATATCAGTCTTCATGTCTGGGTGACTCAGTACAAGGCTGACTCAAGACAGCTCCTCCTCCTTCTTCTTCTTCTTCTTCTTCTCCTTGTTCTAGTTCTTCCTATTATCATTGGTAACATTGTGGCTATTATGCGTGCAGGCCAGAATGGGGACATGTGGTCCATTCAGTCCTGACAATGTATTCGTGTTTCGGTGAGTGAGTGAGTGAGTGAGTGAGTGAGTAAGTGAGTTAGTAAGTGAGTGTGTGTGTGTATGTTGAGTATTTTCTATGTAATGTGTTAGCTAAATGAGTCGTTGCGTCGTTATGACTGAGTTACTTACGTATATATCACCAACAATGTACATTTAGGTCAAGAGCTTTTACATTGACAGAAACACTTAAAAGGCATACATCTCACAGACATTCTGTATATTCGGCAGTTAGACGGGTGAGAAACAAACAAGCACCCACACACAGACACACAGTGAAGTGTATGCCTTCATTTACCTGCAGTAAACCCTTGTCCCCTTTGATCAGTCAACAAAGCCCTTATCGCAGGTAGCAGAACACAACCCGTAACGCGACAGACACTCTTATCACAAGCCTTTCTGAGGCAGGATTCAGTCTCTATTAGTAATAATCAATGACCGAAAAAAATACCGTGTGTTGTTGTTGTGTGTTCGCTTGTGTGTGTCCGTGTGTGTGTGAATGTTATTGTGAAACGTTTTTTCAACCATTTTCAAACAGTGTTAATCCAATTGTCATAAAACAGGGAACAGCAGGATGTGAGGCTGCATGGGGTCAGAGGTTATATATTAGAGTAGGGGTGGGGCAGTAGTGGCCTCTTGTTGCCCCGTTCCCCATTGTAGAACCCCTCCCCCCCAACTCCTACCTTGTACGCAGGCAAAAAGCCATGGTCCAATCAGAACAGAGACTGGACTCAGTATTGCCTTTTTTGCAGCATGCAAGGTGAACTGGAGCATTTATTTCACTGCATTTTGTGACAGCCACTTTGCAGTGGAGAGGATTTACTGTGTCTAGCTATTGACTGTGAGTGCATGCGTGTGTGTGTGTGTGTGTGTGTGTGTGTGTGTGTGTGTGTGTGTGTGTGTGTGTGTGTGTGTGTG
>JAOPJO010000147.1:1934131-1946493 GCA_027123675.1 Molva macrophthalma | reverse complement strand
GGGGGGGGAGTTTAATAGGAATGGCGGTGGAAAACAAGGTCGCTGCCATCAACAACCCCCCCCCCGTCATCCCCAAAGATGATCCGATCCGATCTGGAAGTTACCATAAATCGGTTCATTAATCCCCTTCTGTGCATCTTATTTTCTCCTCTTTGGCTCTGCCGTTTCCTTCATTCCCATATAATGGCCTATATATAAGAAAAAAAATATAGAAAGCAAACCCAATTAATAGCTTCACTGTTTAAAGTGGTGATTCACTGGATAATCACCTTTTATTGATTATACATAATATGAATGTAAATTCCAACATGTGTATGCACAATACTGTAAATGCAAACTAGAAACCAAAGTTTGACAATAGTACTGACAAACAGCTCTCAATTCAATGCTACAAAACTACAAATCAATAACACCCACTAGATACATTGTTATACACTATGACTGTGCAGACTCAACGGTCCAGTTACAGGACTACGTGAGAATCACATTCTTTAGTACTTTCACTAGCATGCCCTTTACAGTTCTTCTGATGACTCAGGAGGGCTGCAGAGACCTGGTGGAGCAGAACTCTGTAGATCCTGTGTTCCAACAACGACCTCCTGCTCGTCAGTGGGAGCTGCAGGTTGACTCCAGACCAGGGAGCTGAGGGGTGCACTTCAGACAGGAGTAGACGGCACTCTGGTTCCATCCGGGTGGAGGATGGAATAGAGAGAGAGTGAACTCTTTCTGGTGGGTAGGCCTACAACTCTGATGAAGGTGGCTGCACACACACACACACACACGACGGGGAAAATGCCACCAACGTCGCGTATAGGATAGGACACATGGCGCATGTCCGGCACAGGTTGACGCTCAATAAGGTTATCAGGGACATAGCCACGTATATTCAATGTAGTTTTATCTGGTTATTCACTTCATTTCTTTGTATAATCAACATCATGTCAAGTGAATGGCAACTTCCCCTCTTCAGATATGATTCGGCTGAATATCATGTTAAATGTCTAATTTGCGTTAACTGAGATTCAACTTTTAACTTCAAGTGAAATTAGGTAAGTGCTATAAACTTAATTTCTACATTTTTCAGTAGTTTCACCTGCTTTGACTTGCATATCAATAGAATCCATAATATTTCCAATTAAAGTCTACTGCCGGTCATTTAATATTCCAATAAGTATCACATAATTATCACCAACAAAAAACATACGCTTGATCCCTATTTGGCTGTTGGCTATTCAGCACCAAGACACCAGTGGACATATGGATGTGCATAGCCCCCTTTAGGAGGGAATACTGGACTAACAATAGGGCTGAACATGTATAGTCTCCAAGGGATTTTTTTTTTAAGTTTTGAGTTGGCAAGCTTTTGGCATGCCACAGGCTAACCTGAAATACCCTGTTGATTGTGTATGCCTTAAAATGGATAAATCCCTGATGGTACTAGAAAATGCAATCAGGAAAATCAGTTTCTTGGTCGAATCCCAAAGACGGTTATTATAGGCTTTGTGGATAATGAGTCATTCACAGGATACTATAACAGCAATCCATTCAGATTTCGGCATTACGATGCAGAATTTTCAGCCCTTTAAGTTGATGGACAATCATATCCAGCTAAACCCTTTCAGCATGACTTGAGAAACGGTCAGTATACCAGAGAACATTTTCAATTTATTCAAGCTACTAGCCGAAAGACTGATTTTTTTTACCATCTGCCATGAATGGTGGTTACACATTTTCTTTCAACCTTGAAGCAGATGAAACCTGTGGACAACATGTGTAGCTTGTCAGAACAGGCAACAACAAGCTGGAAGCATGATAGAGAAGGGTTTTTGTTAGAACTGTCAACTGTTTAGCATGTTATGCAGATTTCGATTCGGTTATAGAAATATCGAACAGATGTCAGGAGTTACTGGAGAAGATTGCACACGAGGCTTCTTTTCTGGGGGTAGTGGCTTGCGACCAACAACCCAGGGACGTTCATCAGCTAACGACTAAGATGGTCAATGCAGAACCTTCAAATTAAGGTGGAGCCCATTGGCTGGCTGTATATATTACACTGCAAAGACAGGGCAATTTTTTTTGACTGATGGAAATTCTCCCACATACTCAAAAGTTCCCTGATGTCATATATCGATTTCTCAAGCTTAGCTGTAGTGACGTATTTTATTGTACACAACAGGTTCAGGTTCATCCAAGTACAGCTTGTGGACAGCATTGTGTATTCTTCTTCTTTAGCTTGTTTAATAACCAACATCTTCCGAGAATGTATGATGGCAATCTGACCTTAATGATGAAATGTGACTTTTGTAATCAGAAACATGTCTGTTGTGATTATGATTTTACATGTGTATGATGTGTGCAGCTCAACTTGTATTAAGAATACAAAAAAGAGAATATATATTAGTATGAGAGAAAAATAAGACCGACAAGTAATCATTCTTAATCAATTGTATTTATGCTTGAATATATAAATTCTTAAGGTCACATTCTTTACTCATATTTCAAAAATATAAACTAAATATTTTTTATTTACACAGCAAGTGAAGACAGACAAATTAACATTGATGAAATAATTCATACAAATGTAAACGTTTTTTTAAAAACCATTGATTACATTGTAATACAGCTCCACACTTCTTGGCTTTTCATGCACGTCAGTATCTGGCACTTTCAAGGCAACCTCTACCTCTCCAGTAGTCTGCCTGGCTACAAAATCACGATGACTGGTGTACTTTAATATGTCTCAGACCGACAGACTGCCTAACGTCAAATGCGTTAAAGAAGGGTTATGACTTGTTAACCCTATCTGTACATATATTCTCAGGCACAACCCCACCAGTCTGCATGAACGCCTCATCGGCTACAACACCAGTATGCATATCATTAGTGCTACATCCAAAATGTTTTGGGTCTGTGTCAACCACCCTCTCCACGGCCACTTCAAAACAGTCGCTGCCCCCGTCACTGTCATCATGATCAATACTGTTCCTAAGTAGTACACCATATAAAATCGATCAGTTCTGATTCGTCTAGCAACCCTTGCTCACAATGCAAACGCTCCTAGAAAACGGATCTACGTTGAACGTATTTAACATTTACATTTAGGTCATTTAGCAGACGCTTTTATCCAAAGCTACTTGCAACCGTTCATTCACACACAGACGGTAAGGCGTCAACCATGCAAGGCGACAGCCAGCTCGTCGGGAGCAGTTAGGGTTAGGTGTCTTGCTCAGGGACACCTCGACACTCAGCTAGGAGGAGCCGGGGATCGAACTCGCAACCTTCCGGTTAAAATTTAACCCGCTCTACCTCCTGAGCTAAGCCGACCCCCCCAATTCTTAACCTCAAGACACGGATCCGAAATGTCTACATCTTCATCATCCTCTTAAGACTCATCTACATGGTAATTGCAGCTTTTCTCTGGATTACCATGTACAGACTTGCATTTTCTTTTTCTGGGATGTGCATTATATAGATAACAGACATACACGGTCTACATTAATTTATTGTGTACCCCAAACAAAACAACAAAAATCTGTTTGAGTTACCAGTGTCGGACATTACTCCAGCAGCCTTAAAAACGCCACACTATAGTTGTTCAATAGCATGTCCATCCTAGTCTTCAACATTTCGTTATCTCTTTAAATACCGCTGAGAATTTGCATCATTGCCCTCATCATGTTCCGGGGGAGTGACTTTCTTTGCAGATCAAGAGTAGCACATATAGCCTTCAATTTAGTAGAGCCACAGGTACCTTAATTTGGTTCTGACCTGTTTTCTTTAGGACACCCCCGCAGGGCTTCTCGGCCAGACTGCACACCGGTGGCATCTGTTTCTTCTGTTTGGTTGTGGAGGGTCCAGATGCAGGAAGCCTGTCTCTTTCAAAATCCTGTGTATCCCAGAACCTGATTTCTTCATCCGTCCACAATGCCGGTTGCGAGTTCACAAACAGGTCCGTCAGGTTAATTGCTGTTGTCATCTGATTGAGATAAGGAATGAATACGTTAGTTTAATATATATATATGCAGCAGGGAACCCGGCCACATACCACCTAGGTGGCTTAACTGGGCTCCTCCGACTCCACGACACACGTTGACGTTAGCTTAAAGGGGTGATATTATGCCACCGGGTGTGAGTGTGATTAGCCATTACAAGCCGTTTGAAAATCTGCCTTTTCCTGTGTTTTAGTGACATCACAAGTGGGAGTGTCCACCTAGACGTATGATGGATAGATAAGCAATATTTGCTACAGTCCACTGGGTAGGCTGGTAGACTGATCTATCCAGCATACATGAAGGTGGACGCTAATCACACTCACACCTGGTGGCGTAATATCACCCCTTTAAGGCAGAGTTGGAAGAATGTTACAAACAGAGCAGGTGTTCAATAAGAACATGTCCGAGCTCTATCCTGAGTGTGTATGGTGATGGCAGGTTTAACCTGTGTGCACTGATGAGTGAATGCACTACAGGTGTGCAGCCTCAACCAGCCCCAGAGTCCAATCTACCTGACTCAGTTCCAGGTGAGGCTGCTTGATCCAGCCATCAACCACACACAGTCCACAATACAATATAGTAAAAAGTCTTACCATGTTGTATTGCCAAATGGTGTTGCACATCTTGTTGTTCTGGACACTTCTCTTGTATCTATTCATGGGCAGGCGATACATGCTCTCCAGCAGGTCCTCTTATGACTTCAGTGATGATTTGTTGAAGTTGTATCTGCTAGCAGGTCAGGTATTTTGGGAGGCCTCTGTGGGGGGCGCTTTAGCCGTTACAATGGCAGAACCAGGTTTTCTAACCCTCTAGATGACACAGAACATACTTCTGATTTCTAGGGATACAGGCAGGGTACCTACAAGAAATGGTCTGACTGCTGTCTGTTTTTGATTGTTAAAAAGATCTCAGCTCAGTTGTAATCAATTAATCAGAGTACTGAGGACCTAGGATCTGCAACGTGACACACAGGTTCTGAATCAGCCTGTATTCAGTGTCCTGCTCTCCTCTTCAATTCAATCCAGCCTCTGGGAGGCTTCAATCATCAATAATGACAAGAGTTTCACTTTCTTATTCAATATGAATGAGTTGATGTTCTTCTAATGTTGGAGATGTGAGAGTAATGGAGATGTTGAGTCCTATACCCTTGGCACAGTAATAGGCTCAGGTGGTAGCAGTATTTAACTAAATACCATGCCATTGTAAAAGAGGCCCGGAGGTGGTGAAGTAGCCTATTAAGTAGAACACGGCTGGAACAGAGAGAGAATAAGAACCCTTACATTAGTCTTTATCAGTCTCCTACCATACTAGAATACCAACGTCAGCAGTATTTACATTTAATAGAAGTATAATGAAACCACAGGGAGAGCAGCAAATACGCAGACAGACTATTATAAATATAATTATGCCAATGCTGTATCGTAACGGCACTGGTTTAAATATAGCGTGGTTTCAGAAACCCTAGTAAACACAGAAAAACATTGTTTTTTATCAAAGTCAAGAAATAGTAAAACAATTATTTGGGGAAATACATATTTATATGAATAAATCCATTATGTTTGGAGAACGCGAACGCAACTACAACCTTGCTTCGGGTGGTGAATGGCATGTTTTCTTTAGTGTTTCAGTGCTACAATTGGTTTTCATTCAATCACAGGTGTTTAGGATGCTGCATTTTAAGATGTGATAGGAAAATAGGTGAACAGAACAGAAGGAGATGCGGAGCAAGAAAGGTTGCTACAATAGATTTAAATCGAAGAAATAGAAAATCAAAAAGATATATATATATATATATATCCATGGATCTATCTTTTGATTATTCCTTATCTATGTTTATAGTTTAGGTGGGCAGTAGAAAGTAAAATAAATTACATACGGAGATATGGAGGCAGTTATGTTTTAGGGCACACTTGAAGTTTACTTTATATTTTTTTATCTTATTAGTTTGGATTATTCCCTCCCCCATGTATTTTTTAACCACTGAGATCTATAACAGATGAATTCCCCTACAGCGATAAGAGTGCTATATCATGTAGTATTTATAACTGGACGGCAAAGCAAGGCAGAACTGAATCTCTGCTGAAAGGCTTATGCTGGGTTATTCATCTCATCCAAGACAATACCACACTGCCCGTAGGCACGCACTGCTGTGCGTGTGATATTTTTACCTTTGTAGTTTCTGAAAGATGTTGCCAAATTTGTCAACTCCAAATCCATTTTTACTAAAGGAGATATGTTCAACTGTTTAATTAAATTTAAAAAATGAATTGGCATATCAGATCGGTATCGACAGACACTTGCGATTACAGTTTCAGATGGGAAAACAGAATCACTCACAAACTTATTTTAAGATATGTTCTGCGAAAAAGGTAATCATTCATAATCATTCATTCAGAAATGTTTTTTTGGGCATTTTTACAATTTTAATTTTGAACAAGGGGCATTTTATTATCTTCAAATAACCTAAACATGCTAGCATCCTGACCAGTTATAGCCCATCTTTTCCTCTGGCACGTCATTCTACATCACTTAATATACCAGCATCGTTAGTGCCACCACATTATTTTTAAGTGTTGAACTCAAACTGTAGCGTTTACAGAAAAGTAACACAGGTCTACATCACAGTTAAAACCATGTAAGATGATACTGCTTCGCTTTCTTTTTATAGAAATGGCTTAACCAACAGCAGCCACACCCCGAGGCATTGCACGTTATCAAGGGATAATATCTGATTGTCTTTCTCCACTACCTAAAATAGGATGAGAATTTCCCCTGCCATGTATGCAAGAGCTGCCATAAAATGTACTGCAATGACTGTAATGTTCCAGTGAATTGCCAACTTTGCCTCTAAGCACATTTAAAAGCTCATGTGTTGTGGGAAAACAATGGTTGCCTGTTTCTGGTGACCTGGGGGTTTTGGACAGAGCGTTTTTGACAATAGCTTCTCCGACACCTCCAGCTCTGTTGACTTTTAAAGAATGTTTTGGGCTGTGGAGGCAACCTTTCCAACTTCTCCAACGGTTGAGGTGAATCAATCCAGCCGAGTAAGTGAACGACAAAAAAAACAACAAATGGCTGACTTATGGTGTGTAATAGCCACAAGAACAAACAGCGAGATTTATGTGGTGTAAGGAATTTTTCTACCCCTCATTAACTTTCCTTTCGTTTTCTTTTCCATCTGGATTCCAGCCGGGATACAGTGATGTACGCCTCTTGATAAACAGCTGCTGGCCCCTCCTCAGCACTGTTCACAGATGAAGAGCTTTAAGGACAGCAAAATTGGAAATTTCTTCTCCCTTTGAAGTCTAAAACTCGCCGTCTCAAGATCCGCCTCCCACGGGAAGCGGCCCCACCTATCAAACCATTATGGATGTTAACACTTTAAAAAAAAACAAAAAAAACATTTAATGTCACATTGTGGCGCCACGGAGGAGGCAGACGGCAAGTCGCAGCGGTGCTGTTGAGCAGGCGATCACTGTTAAAAGCAATATTGTTCAAACGCTTTCGGGGGGTGGGGGGGTCTGACAACTGTGGCTCCCTGCAGGTGGTTGGCAGCTGTGAAAGACACACTTTAAAGCGATTGTATTATAAAGTGCCGCGAGAGAGAAGCGTTTGAAGTAAACTCTGCCTAAGTGCTGGCGGTAAATATTTACTCCTTACAGATGTGCCAGAAGGATGACAGAAAGAAATGTGGTGGGTAAGAGGCGGTCGATCGCTTCCACCTGCGTCGTAGAAGTTGTAAACGCTTATGGAACGGGACAACCCTCGATTACAATGAAACGAGCCTTCGACGCTTTTTTTCCTTTTGGGAAATATTTATGAATGAATCCAAGTCTGAACACGAACTCCCTCTAGAACAATACCCTTTTTGTAACGCCACTTCTTAAAAATACCATTATACATATGCAACATTTCATTATAACAGCGAGAAATTAGACACATCTTGTTATAAAGACATTAATAAAATATTTACAATTTAAATATGTACAGTTTCAGAAACGGGAACATCAACACCGGTTTTGAGTCAAACACTTTTGCTATAGTTTGCAACAATATGTACACTTTTGACATGTAAACAACTGAAAACAATAAGGTGATCTCCTCCGGGGACGCCATCTTGTTCAAACCACTGGATCTGTACCTTCACAAAACCCCCCAAAAAACTAAGGTGTGGCTGGGCACCCTTGTCTTATTTCTCAACAGTTTGTACCGCTGGCTCACTGGGAGATCAAGAACTCCCAGTTAGATGAAGAATTCCTTGGCGGTTTCACTGGGGAGGTTGTGCGAGTCGGCCTGGGCGTTGAACGGTGACTCTGAACTGTCCTCGGGTTTCGTTCCCTTGGCCTCCGGGTTGCCGTATGTCTCTTTCCTTCTGTAGAGGAATATGGCCATGACGGCCAGCCCCAACGCCGTCAGGAAAATGACCACCGCTATCACGCCTGCAACGAAGCGTGAGAGGATTGTTATGCGTTTTCGTATTCTGTTTGTACGTTGAAAATGTACAAAAATAGGCTCAATTAGTGGTTTCTTTGAAAATGTCAATAGGCAAATAATGAATTAGTTAATTCAGTTTAAATTCGAAATTCAAAACTTTCATGGCTGTGGCATATTTGGTTTTCAAACATCAGACAAGATCTGCTAAAAGATGGATGAAACACACTGTCAATGCTTGTGTTCACTCTCCCAAACATTTTAAAAGACCCAAATTGGAGGAACTCTGGGGAGGGGGTACAGGGAATGTGTGTGTGAATAATTTCCAGTTAGTCAGTCTTGATCAACAGCCGATTGGGCTGATTTTTTGGGTAAAAACAATTAAAAGGGATTGTTTTTGTGTACTTTAAATATGTGAAACCACGAATAAACACCTTTCCACACCTGCCGTGTCCCACCAAATTCCACATGGAAATTAAATATTTACTTCGACTTATGCTACTGGGATCTTAACCAGTTTGTTCTACTGCTGTTCGTGTTTCCACGGGGTGGGTGATGGTGGAGCGAGAGAAGAAGGAAGGATTGGCATAAAACATTAAAACATTATGCCACTTTGGGTACGGACAGCAACAGCAAAGAGGGTCGTCTTTTTGAAATTGTTATTATATTATTATTATAAATCCACGACTGGCCGCGACTTGTTTTCTTTCAGTTGCTTGGTTACTAAATGTTTTCAGGTGACTTGTATGAGGCCGCAAAATGGAAAGTGGCGTCATTTGTTAGCGACCAACTCGGAACTAAATGGCAAGTCATTATTTGGTGCAAATTGGTGTGAACTCTGGTTAGTTCACTTTAATGGGGGAAGCTATAAAAAAAGCGGGAAGAAAACTGTTTGCACTGATGTCGTCAAGGAAACAATGATGTAACATCTTGGTTACTGTACCTCCAATCAAAGCCGAGTCAGTCCGGACGGAATTGACTAAAGGTTGACCTGTATTCACTGAACCAGACTGGTCTACCGTAAGCAAGAGAGAGTGTATAAGGCAGAGAGAATTAAAGAAGAAGAATGGAAAAATACAGAAGAGAATCACCAAAATAAAGAGAACAATGAAAAGGCAGAAGAATATCAAGGGCAATGAAGAAAGAGGGAGCAAAGAAAGAAGAGAGAAGTTACGAAAATTGAGGACAATACAGTGAAACAGTATAAGAGCATCACCCATCGGCGCTGATGAGGCCCATTAGGTACCCCAGCACTATTCCAAACGGCCCTCATAAGGAGCCTTGAAGCTACACGGCACCAGGGGATATGAGACTAAGTGAAAACTGCCTTCCAGAATAATTGACTCTGCCTAATTATTTTTGTCCTTATCCCAAACAAGGCTTGTCTCTGTACCTAATGAGCCCATCATGAACGTTGAAATGGTGGCGTGAATAAAATAAACCCCCCAAAAAACGGACTCGAATCAATACAATAATTGTTTTAAGGAACAAACTAGAAAATCTACATCAGAGAATATTTTCAACTGACGAGCCGGACTAGAAATATTTAACATCGAAAAATAAATACTCTGGAAAACATCAAAATCAGGTGAGAAAAACCTTTGGAGATACTTAAAATACTAAATACTAAATACTATTAAAATACAACAATTGTGCAATTTAATTAAGAACACTATATCACTATATTAACTCCGCCCTCTTACCTGATAGGTGGTGTGTGTTTTCTGCAGCGTCGGCATTGGTTGGTGCAGAGGAGCCACACTGGGACTGGACCAATGGGCCGCTGATGGCCACGGGGCTGGTGTCCGGGTGGAGCAGGGCAGCTTTGAGTGGACTGATGGAGTTGAACTGAACCACTGACAGACAGCCGGTGAAGCCAAGTGAAGCTAGGCGAGCCAGCTCTGGATCCAGCTCGTCAGACTCTGTAGAGGGGAAATGGGGAGAGAGGAAGCAAAATGCCGTGATTTATAGTAATTAAATTACTAGCGATTACTAGCTGGATTGTTATTCCTGTAATTCCACGAAATCCGTAATTGTACAGCCAAAGAGCAGGTTAATATAGGGGTAAAGGAGACAGCCTTATAAAATAGGGGGAAAAAATAACAGTTAGAATTAAGTTTAACACTAATGAGTAAACAGTGATTTCACGGCGCAATGAATCTAGGAAAGGGCAACGATGCTATTTAAATGCATTAGCGAACCCAGAGAGCTAGAAGCAGGTAGCATGTTTCGTAGCGTATGTCAGTCAGGAGTGTTAAAAGAGTAGCAACACACTAGGGCAGGACCGGATACATCATTTCAAGCTTCGGTTAATCGTTAGGTTTGCGAACAAATACTCAAATATTCCGAGAAAAAGAATGAAAAAGTAGAAAAAGTCTATTCATAGTGCGTATCTTTCCCTACCTGAATCGGTGCCGCTGAGACCACTGCTGCAGAACTGTGTTGTTATCGACTTATCGTTTTTCCTTATCATTTCTGTGGGTTATTTTAATGATGCAAAAATGCAAAACTACTTGCTGCATGGAAGCCAGCAGCTTATGGATCCACTCATTGGTCCGAGTCGGTTATGGAAGAGATTCACTGTAGCCTTAAGGTTACCAAAGACACACTTTGTCCATGGTATGGGAGCAGGGCTACTTCCAATTATCAGTCATGCCATGTTTGGCCACGCCATATTGATGATGGCGACTACTGATGTCTCACACCCTTAAATATTTATATTTTTTGTCCCTGGGATATCATTGGGCTTTTCGGACGAAACCTTACCTAACCTTCTACCTGCGGTTCGCAAAGATGCATACGCATGAGACACAATTATGAATTATTTATTTTTTGTATGTCTTTTTTTTTTTCTTACAAAAACCCTGAAGCTTTAGAACTGAACCTGAACTGACATTCAACTACCTACCTAATGAACGAATATCTGAATACTGGAATATTCGACCTCAGCAACTGCCACGCGTCAAACCAAACCCCAGGGAGAGTCTCTGTCATCGCGGCTGTCACTTGTTATTGCTGCTAACTAATCGAAACAAAGTTGATTTGTGGACTTTAACCGTTCAAGCTACAATCCACAATTTCTGTCTCACCCCACTTTGTTTTGGCTAAATTGTGTTTTGGTTGAGTCTTGTTCGATGACTGTCAATTGCTATACATAAGAATGCATGAGAAACATGAATTCACAATTGATTCAAAACAAAGCGGGGCGAGTTGCTGTTAAAAGCTGCCAGCAGCAACTTTTTGGACCAATGCACTGCGAGCAGTGTCTGGTGCAGCTTTTGAAGTAGTGACTCTTCCGTTATTGCAGAGCGCCCGGTATCGGTGAGGCACCCTTCTAGAACAAAAAACAATCCTTCTGTTATTTACTGATTGCCTTATCGATTCTGTTTTTGTCTGGGGTTTTCTATTATCTACCAATGATAGGACAGTGCCTAAGGGCTGCATTTCGGATTGCACAAGTGATACGGATAAAGTTATAGACTAAAATATATCCATTAACCTAACAGTCAGTGTGGACATAGGAGAGCAATACTGACAAGCGTCAGCTCCCCTGTCCTTGTCAATTAAAAAGCCTCACACAAACGCAGTCACGCACACACACACACATACACAGTCTTAACTGTAGATGGAGTGTTATTGATTGGAGTCCAAGTGTTTGTCATTCCACCAGACAAGAACATCAACTACATTATCAGTACATGTCTATCAGTTTCACTCTTCATTACAGGCTAGACCAATTATACACAGCACCATTATAATGCTCTGTATAATGTCTCACACACACACACAAGCCAGTAATTGCTCAGTTTCGTGAGTCCACTTTGTGATATATTACTGAGCAGAAACTCTGGTGGTCTGTTCTGAGTGAGGGAGAGAGAGAGAGAGAGAGAGAGAGAGAGAGAGAGAGAGAGAGAGAGAGAGAGAGAGAGAGAGAGAGAG
>JAOPJO010000147.1:1764113-1787935 GCA_027123675.1 Molva macrophthalma | reverse complement strand
TTTTTGCCCCTACGGGCAAATTTAAAACTGTAACTGGGCTTGCTTTCTGGGTTGGGGGCGGGGCAACGGGGTCTCGCAGGGCGCGCCAGGCCCCCTAAAAACCCCCCCCCCCCCCCCACCCTTCCCATAGCGAGGGGCCTGATATAGAGTACATAGAGCCATTCAAGTCTACATCACAGGAAAGAGTACCGAAAGCAAGATCCCCAAGTTCTGTAAATGTTCTGATAATATAAGTCATAAGTTTATAGATAAAATAGTGCACTTCATACATCAAATGTGGGCTCCTCAGTACATAACCAGGAGAGGGCTGGGGCTGTCGAGTGGCCTGTTGTGGCCATTAAAAAGGTTGCAAGTGTGCACTTTCCAAACACTTCCCTAGTGTGCTGTTTTCAAAGTGATTAGACAAGTAATCTGCTGTGTTTAATTGAAAGCCAATCAGAATGATACACATCTAACCACTGATGTGCCCATTGGCTCTTCCGTTTGAAATTAAACGATTAATCTGAATCGTATTATTGCTGGTTTGTAGTTAGCTTATCTCGGTGAGCATTTGAGCATTAGCCTAAAGAGTTTACTGTTCATTTGCTTTGGGTTTCTGTATAAGTAGAGGGTATGGAAGCCAGACATTGGGGTATGATGAGAACATTAATGCCCAATTTGGTTCCTATATATTTAAATCTGACCACCTGATGCACTGGAAAATATCCAGCTTACATTATCCAGGGATCATAAGACAGATTCCAGGTGAGTCTCTTTAATAAAACATAGACAGGCTGGAAAAAAAATAGACTGGAGCAGGCAGGCGGAAACATGACCATGGACCCTTTTCACACAGCATTCATAGCAGGGCAGCACCCAAAGCCCCCAACATTAGCATGTATGTTGGGTGTGCCTTTCATCCTGTAAGCAGTTTTCAGTTTTGCTATGGCAGTTTTTAAAACGTTTTGTGTCTTGTTTTTGTAGTTGTCAGTTTCCCCTGCCATTTTGTTTGGTGTTGCTAGAATTTGGATCTTGTTTTTTATTGACTTGCTACCTACGTTTGTGCCTGCATTTGAGTTCAGATTTCTTTTCAAATTATGAGGTTTTGAATAACGAATGAATCAAAATAAATATTGTTTGTTTAAAGTAAAACATTAAACAAAAACGTAACGAAAGCCCATGGAGCCAAAAAATGCTTAAAATAAGTAAAATAGTTGAAACGTTATCTGAATTATAACAGAGAAATTATGGAATAACGGTTTTACAAAATCAGTTACTACCCCACTGCTGACAATAAAATGCCTAAATGTTGTTGGTGTTTATACATTTTCTTCTTGTATGACCCTTAGGGAAGCAGAGTGGGAATCAACAGGAAGCAGAATTTAAATAAATTGTCCGCCACTGGACTAAGCCAATCAGATATGGTAATCCGATATGTTTTTGGTTCCGAAGACGAAAGATTTAAAGTCAGCATACTCATCTTTAATCTCTTGGTGTAGCTATGGACACATAACTATAGTCTATAGTTATTTGACTATAACATGACTATAACTATAACATAATTAAAGGATGAATGTCCAAGCAAGATCGGGAAAAAATCTTCCATGCTTTTATTATTTAATAGGCTTGACTACTATAAGGCCTGCAAATGTCTTTAGAGTTATCTGTAAAAAAAAAAAAAAAGCTGTAGGACAGCTTCAACTCATGCAGAATGCTGCTGCAAGAGTTGCAGACCACATTACTGCTGAGATCACTGCATGGGATAAGCCTTAGTTTCAACAGGTTTTGGTTTCAATTGGTTGTTCATTTGTGTAGGTTCGCTAGGGGTATCTCCCCACCAATGACAAGAAAAAGGTGAATTGTCCCTACAGTTGCAATCAAGCATTTATTTGACCTGGTGTTAAAATGCACAAAGTCCTCTCTGTCCTCTTACAAAGCAATACGACAGGTGTCCCTCTGACTACAAATTCCTCGGAAATGATTCTTGCCCCGTCTCTTTCCCTCCCGAATGCCTGTCTGTCGTTGTGCGAGTTGTAGCACACTCTTGACAGAATTAAGATGTTGTTGATGATGGGATGTTCCTTCTGTTATACACTAAGAAAGACAAGTGTCAACTGACAAGTTGAACAATCATTAGACCTCCCCTGCATTTGAATACGGTCGAAAGAATGGCAATTGTTTCTCGATCATAAGCTGTAATGTTTCACAAGAACTGAGGTCTGCTGTATTTAATACTGCCAAATGGGTCTGCCTCAAAACTACCTCTAAGCCAGGGCTCAGAACTTTTCTGTTTGCCAATTGTATGCCTGCACTGGCATTTATATTTATCTTCTTATACTTTTATTTTGCATGTCTCCTTTAATTGGTTGTCTATTGTGTATCGATTGTCCTTTGTCTCTCTTCAAATAGGATAATGCACTCTGATAGGCTTAATGTTTTAAGGCGTGCTATAGGCTATATAATACAATTTGCCTTGCCTTAAAAACTGTCAAACTTCTGCAAAAAAAACGGAATGCCGTGCAAGGGTAAACAATTCTATGGCCTACAATTACTGCAATTCCACAGGTTCAAAAATGTATGGCTTGTGTGTCTATACACATTTGCAACATCGTTAACCCCATATTCATACGGCATGGTATGCATGGTACGTGATCGAACGAGTATGCATGGTTATAACTGAGGGCGCTTTAGAGTAGATTTACGTTACGGATTGACAGAGGAACCGCGCCACGGAGGAATCAGACGGAGATTAAACAAATGAATACACATCAAATGCAACAGTATCAGTAACACTGTTATTGATGACAGTGATGCTTGATTGTAATGTGAAGGTCTTGAAGGTTAGTCAGCTCGTCAGTGAAAATGTGCCAGTGCCCCTAGCCACTTGGCCAGAGTTGAATCATTGCCGAATGCTGTTCTTTTAACTTAACTTTATAACTTTTTATAACTCATTTTTTAACTGTTGATATTGGGTTTATTCTCACAGCATTCACAGACGCACACGTATTACACAGTCCAACAGTCTTCCCGTATGCAGAGAATATCACCCAAAATTGTAAATCAAAGTCCTCATCAAAATTGGTCAACGCTTCGCGAAAGTGAAAAGTAACATGTCCCTTTTACCCAACTCACTGGACTTTTGAATAGTTGGCAATTAGTAGCCTTCATATGTAATAACATAAATTACCACTAGAAGACGTGTTTTACCTCACTGTATGGCCAACAGGGCCACCAAGGAGAAGACGGAATGAAAGGGGCATGGCCTACTGTTGGTTGTCCCCAGTGGTGCAAGGGTCGTAGGACTCGAGGGACCAGCGTTCCTCCATTTGGAGACGGGTCTGTCTGCGGACTGCAAGACTACAAGTTACACCCCCTGCTACACGTTACGCCTTCTTTGTTAAAGGCGTATGAACCTCCGAGGGCATTCTAGCTGTCTTCTGTTTGTCATCTATTATATTTGCAGTAGCTACTACGACGAAAAAACAATACTTTGAAGAATAAGACATGGTTAATGAGCATTTAAAACACTGAATTTGCTTTAAGAATTTAGAGTATAATTAATTATTGACATATCCAAACAACCTGTCATTAAAACAAAGATTTGTGCAAATAATAATTTATCGCAGAATTAAATTTATATTTTATATATTTTTTTAGTCTATGTACAGTGATGGTAATTATTCATCAAATCATTAAAGAGGGAAAAAGGCTTAAAACATTATTAAAACATTATTTTTTGTCCTCTTTTACAGCTCACCAGCTCCTATAAAGACGTGATGAGTGCATGATGGACTAATGTAAATCTATCTTTTACATAAAAGCAAAATGTTGCTGTATCACACCTAAAATTCTTCTCAGCAGGTAAAAGGCAAAGGCAAAACTGCAGAGCAGTGTGGGTGGAGTTCTTCCACCGCAGTGTACTGAATAACTGAAAGTGTTATTTGGCTTAAATGTCCAACTGTCTTGAATATCTGGATGAGTATGTCCCTTTGGATAACCGGATACTTTTCTCATCTATAAAGAAGATAAATCTCCATTACTAGCAAAATCACACATTGAAGTTACTGGCTTTTGCAGTGTTTACCAGCTATAACAATAAATGTACTGTACATAATGAATGAGTGTATTATATGTCAATGCCAATATTATCAATATTTAAAATATATGACAAGCATGCTCTTCCTGCTATGTTGTCAAAATTATGCAGACAAGCTCAGAAGAATAATACAAGGGAAGAATAACAATTTCAAGAGAAGTCAATTCTGAAAAGTGTGTTTTTGCTTTATTCTCTTGGAAAGAGCCTTTCAACTCCTTGAACTGATTTCCCTTTAAGTAGCTTCAAAGTCAGGGGAACAAGAATGCCAAATAACAGTAGTTCAAACAGTTTGGGCATGTCTGGGGAAGACAACTCCCAAATAACAGTAGTTCAAACAGTTTGAGCATGTCTGGGGAAGACAACTCCCAAATAACAGTAGTTCAAACAGTTTGGGCATGTCTGGGGAAGACAACTCCCAAATAACAGTAGTTCAAACTGTTTGAGCAAGTCTGGGGAACAAGATCGGGTAAAATGTTTGACTGTAGATTTACAGTAAATTACTGGCTACTAGTTGCATTACTTTCACAGTAATTAACCTTTGATATTTCACCGTAAATTACAATAAAACCACAACTGTATACTGCGACTTCACAGCTGCCATGCCCATGGAATTATTGTGATATAGCATTATGTAGCTGTGGAATTACAGTACATAAATTAGTCATTGCCAGTATTTTTGCTGTAATAGTAATGCTTCTCAGTAGCCAGTAATTTACTGTACATTTACACTTACAAAATGCTGTAAAATAATATACATTTGACTTGTTAACTGTGATTGTACCACACCTACAAAACATAAAACAAAAAAAAACAAAGAAAACTTAGAGACAACTATGCCTCTGGCAGGGGAGGGTCTTTGTTATTCACTCTCATTCGCACACACACACACGCACGCACACGCACACACAAGGCACACTCAGACATACAGAGACACACATACAAAAACACAGACACACACATACACACATAAACACAGACAGAGACAGACACACACACACTGGTTTAATAGTAGATGCCGTTTATGTGTGATTTTGTGCCACCTGCTGGCGAAGTGGTGCATTACGCTTAAGAGCAATTACTCTAATTGACACTGTGACGTCATGGAATGAGATATCAACACACAATTTCACACACGTGTTAAGGGTCTCTCTATGTGCATAGCAAGTTTGAAGTTTCTGCTTCCTTCTAAAGCTGAGTTGTGGTTGATAGAATAATGTTAGCTAATTAGCATATCTTGAATTTGCCATAACTCGGCCATTTTTTACACAATAAATACCAATCCTCAAAATCTTAATCATGCAAGTCCATGTATCATATATATCTAAACTTTCCAAATGTTTGTCATTTAGAGCTATGGTTCTGAAGAAGAAAATCTTTGAAGGTTTTCCGAAATTTTCACTGTACAGCAAAATCCATCCTGATGGACATTATGGGTCCCAATGGCAAAAATGTTCAGCATGCAAAATAAGGCATGTACACAAAGTTTCTGGATTTTTCCTTTATCGGGGCGCAAATGCCGAGCATTTTACTTTGACCGGAAGTTATAGCGCCACCTATAAAAAACGTTTTGGAGACCTAAGTTACCGGGATGGTCTGACAAATTTGAAAACTTTTTGCAACTCAGAGGTTGGGTATGGGCCGTTAAATTAAAAATAATAATACCTTAACCCTAGAATAACAATAGGTATCCACAGATACACTGTGAATAGCTAATAATACCTATTTTATCTTTTAATTCAGCAGTTCAAGTGCAAGTACAACTACATTTCAAATAAAAAAAGAACCACATCAGTATCTCTTAAAACCCTATATGACATATTTTTGCACAGCACATTTTATGGTTATTTAATTTTTTTTATCAATCAAGACTAGCCATGTGGAATTTTTTATCAACTGTGATGTAATAGAGGAATTTGAGTGTAAAGAAAATGTAAAAAAATCCCCAGTGTAAACAATCTTTAAAACTTTTTGCATATCCAAGGCACATGCAGTGGTGCCCCTTTCCCTTTAAGTAAACCCTACACCAAAGAAAGTAGAAAGAAAGACAAGCAAGATTGATACCACATCTAACAAGCATAATACCCATACATTGATTTCACAATACAATTCTAGATACAATAAGTTATTGTAAAATAACACTATTAAATGTTGGGAAATCCTTGTAATAATTAACAGTGAAACAGTTTTAGCAAGTCTGGGGAACATGACGACCAAATAACAGTAGTTCAAACAGTTTGAGTAAGGGAGGGGAGGCAAAACATTAACTTGACCCAAGAGTTGAAGAGGTTAGAAATTGCATCCAGCCACATAACAGTCAATGATGCAGTAGACAATTGCACTGAATGCAGCAGGAGATTCGATACAGCTTTCGGTAGGTCCTTCTATACTCCTCTGAAAATGCATTCCATTTCACCACACCTGATGACAGAAGAGCAGAAGGGTTCATGTATAAAACATAGGTTCATATTATAATTTATTTTTATGTGAAATCTTCTGGTAGCAGTGTTTTCTCTGTATTAATTTAACCACTGTTAAATTAATTAACTACTGTCAAGCCACACAGACACACAGACACATCTTTATTTTTTATTAAACTGATGGTTTAATGTGGTTACCATTTGATACAGACACATGTTCTTTTTGCCCGCCAATAGTTATTTAATAGTTACATTTGGTAGATGTGATTTCCTGTATTCCGGTGCCTTTTTGGGGATGGCCACTACCTACAATTTCAGTCAGATTCATAGCCTACATCCTAACTTGCACGGCCTGTACAAGCTTACACTGCATATACAGACCTACCTTGCTAGGTCTACCTTGCTACCTTGGGGCAGAATAGATTCAAAAAGTAGGCACATTTAATGAAAATAGAATACAGAACACAACACACAAAATTGAAAATGAAGAGTTTTGGGGCACAATAATTGATTGTTTTATTGCCCAGGCCTAGGCAGAATAGATTAAAAATGTAGGCAAATTGAATGAAAATAGAATGCAGAACACACACAGTTTTGAACCCAGTTGAACCCAGTTGAACCCAGGGTCTTTGTTTTGGCATGTAAACCCATCAAATAAGCCCTCCAGTTACTTCTTTTTCATTGAAAATGGAGTATAGAGTTTTCCCGGCGCAATGTTTGGCTTCCATGTTATTGGCTAGGATATTTCACGGAGGGGCGGCGCCCTAGCGCCCTCTATTGACCCACCGCCACTGCTTATAAGCTGATAAGGAATTTAGTCACACCGCGGAAACCGGGAGAAATTCCGTATGACGATCTGGTTGAACTCGTGGGGAAACACCACAATCCGAAACCGTTCGTAATAGTCCAGCGTTTTAAGTTTCACAGCATTTTCAGAAAGCTGGAATGAAATTAAGTATGTTCACATGTTAGAGGACATTCTACAGTGGTACAGTGACATTTTCAGGGACGAGCTGGGCACACTGAAGGGAGCGATAGTAAAACTCTTTCGACCCCAAAGCCACACCAAGTTTCTTTATGCCAAGGGCGGTGCCCTATGCCTGTGCTTCCACCTGGTCGTTCACAGATTGTGGAGGAAATACATAAGACTCATCCAGGTATGTCACGGATGAAAACCCTGGCAAGGTCCTATGTTTGGTGGCCAAGAATGGACCTGGACCTGGAGAATAAGGTAAAAATCAGGCTCAGTGTCAGTCCAATCAACACATCGCCACCAGCGCCTCTGCATACATGGGAGCGGCCAGACCGCCCCTGGTCTAGGTTACATTTGGATTATCATGGTTGATGCACATTCCACAGTGGATAGAGGCTTATATCAGGAGCAATATCACAGCACACTCCACCATAGACAAACTTAGGCAAGTGTTTGCAGTCCACGGGTTGCCGGACACCCTGGTCACTGATAATGGCCCGACATTCACCAGTGAGTTGTTAAGCGAGTTCATGCACCAAAATGGCATTCGTCACATCTGGACAGCTCTTTTCCACCCAGCCTTGAATGGCTTAGCCGAGCGACCTGTTCAGAAGGCAAAATTGCAGAGTAAGCAGGAAAAGCAGAAGGAGGGTCATGATCAACATGCGCGAGAGAGACGGCTGAAACTGGGTGGCGATAAAAACTTCAGCAGTAACACCAATCAGCAATGGCTACCTGGGGTTATCCTTAAGCAGAGTGGTCCTGTGTCCTACATTGTTGAGCTGACGGATGGGCGTGTGTTCTAGTTAGTATAGAAACTAACTAGAACTCGTGTGTTTAGCATTTCAGTTGGTAGAGCTAATTCTAACTCTCTGTTGTTAATCCAATCAGCTGTCAAGAAAGCGGTCTCCATCTCAGAGACCGCCTTCTTGGCAGTGTTCTCTGGGGTGATCCAAGTCTCTGTAAGGGCTCTCCACTTCCTGGTACTTATAGAGACTTGGATCACCCCAGAGAACACTGCCACTCCAGCCTACTCGTTCTCACACACCCCTAGACCATCGGGGCAAGGAGGGGGGACTGGACTCCTCATCTCGCCAAAGTGGTCCTACCAGGTCCTTCCCCTGGAACACTTGTCCAGATCTGCATTCGAATGCCACGCTGTCGCTGTCACCCTTCCTATCAAGCTCTACATTGCGGTGATCTATCGTCCACCAGGTCCCTTCTGCGACTTCTTTGATGAGATGGATATCACTATCTTCACTATCCTCACCTCCTCTCAGACTTCCCTTCTACTGTGTCAGCAGCCAAATCTGCCTTCTACTGGACCAAAATCCCTAACCCTAACCCTCCACTGAAGGTGTCCACAGAATAGTTGCGTGTAATTACGTTAGTGTTTTAAACGAATCAATCCGATTTTATGGGAGGCTATAATGTAGAACTAAATAGTATAACTAAATAGGCAATACAATTGTGAGTGTTGTTGTGTCATCGACTCAAGACAAGAGCGTCATAAAGACACACCTTCAAGTGGGAAGCCCAGTTGTAATCGAAATGCAAATCCCAGCCACGCTGGGCTGACATGCCGAGTCGAACTGTGCCGTGCCGGGCCAGGATAGTAAAAGTGGAAAAACGAATGCAGATTTTAGATCTTAGAAGCTTTACTTCAATCTCAATGTTTTAAAATGGGGGTTTTACTGAAGTCATGGAAACGCCCTGACTTAACTAAATATGTACATGTTTAAATGCATAATCATTCAGTTCATCTACCAAGGTGTTGTTTCATACTGCCGTCAGCAGATATAAAATGCATGGGGACAGAAAAACAGTGTTGCCCTACCTCCACCACTTGTTGTCCCTATTACTCAAAGCATCACTATCATGGCATTAGGTAGCAATGGAAAAGGGATAAGCACGGGTGAGGCGAGCACGGGTTCCAGTACGGTACGAGTCGGCTGTGGAAAAAGGCTAAAATTCACATACATTTGAATGCTATTGAAATTCATGAAAAGTCTACACAAAAAACAAGTAAAACAAGTAAAACAGGTATTCTGTAACAGTTTACAAAAAATGTACTTGGCAGAGGAAGGAGCTCCACTGTACGATCTGGTAGCCAAACATGAACAGGGAACAGAAGAAAATGAAGAAGAGCGATGGAAATCCCAGAGGAAAGTGGGCGAATAAGAGGGAGTACTTCCTGGTCGTAGCGGGCAATGTGGTTGGTCTGGGCAACGTGTGGAGGTTCCCGTACCTCTGCTACAAGAACGGTGGAGGTGAGTTATGAGGTACCGTCACCTGGATGGGAAGTGAGTATGTCAAAGAGGAAGGCCAACAGGAAGCTAACTACTGCTCTGTATCTGCCCTGTTGGCGGCCGATCCATATGAGCTAGGCACTGGTATTTGAACCTGTGATTAGTCTTAGTTTAACGGTATTGCGTTAGCTAATACCATTAGTTAGCTAATGTTTGCATCTTTGAATATTTGTATATGCTTTTGTATTTATGTGGACATACAATTGAAATGTGTGTGTGCAGGGGCGTTCCTGTTACCTTATACCGTGTTAGCTGGGCTCTGTGGAATACCCCTATTCCTGATGGAGAGTGTGATTGGTCAGTACACCCAGGAAGGAGCAGTCACCTGTTGGAGAAAGCTGTGTCCGCTGGCACAAGGTGAGAAAAAAGTGTTGGTTCATTTGAATGATTAGATGCTTGTCAGGTTTATGTGCCTAGGATTAAATAAAGTTATGACATCAAACAAGTTTAGACACACATTTAATTTATCACAACTACCCAAGAAATGCATTCATTTGAGGTGGTTGAGGTCCATATCCTGCAGACAGGATCATTTACAACCAAGGTACAAATGTGTAAACAAGCAAAGAAAAGTACAACATCAATGTATACCAATTGAAAAAAGACGCTAAGGTATCAGCATCAACAATGAGGTAGAGTTTTAAAAGACTTAATATTGAGATTTATATATTTACATAACCTGTATAATAAACACCTGCAAATAAATAAATGAAATTAGTCATGAGTATCGGCGATTACACTAAAAGAGGCAAAAGGCACGTTTATTTAATACAAATTCACATGCTGACAAACACAAAGTATCAGTGAGTTCATCCCTTCATCTGTAACCTAAGCCTTAACCACCAGACTACTGCAAATAATGCAAATAATGCCGTACCAGGTAGGAAACAGGAACATTCCAATTGTAACTGGCCCGGCCAAGGGCACATTTAATTGTGTGCCAAATCAAATATTTGATGCCATCTTTTGATGCCAAGTCTGCACATTTATTTTTAGGTATCGGATATGGACAGCTCATCATCAAACTCTATGACTTTGTCTACATTGTAATCCAAGCCTGGGCCCTACTCTACCTGATATTCTCCTTCAACGCCCAGCTGCCCTGGGCTCACTGTGGAAACAGCTGGAATACAGGTAAGGCTGAGATTGTGCAGTGATTTAGTTTGCAGAAACATGTTAGCTTTAGAGTAGGGGCTGGACCCTCTGCAGTACACATTGACAGCCATGTGTATCAACTCATGCGCCAGACGGCATGACAACGAAGGATGGCACGTGATCTTAAGGCGACTGAAGATGCTGCTGGTGGAGATGCAGGCTGCTTGTTTAGAGCCTGTTTTCCAAGGCTGTGAAATGCATAACAATATTCAAATTAATTTAAAATCTGTTAAAACTAACAGAAGCACTGAGGCCCTGGATGGTAATTTCTCGTAATCATGAATAATTACATTATTCATGATTATAAACACCTTTTTCCCTTTTCAACAGACAACTGTGTGGATTTGCAGCATTCACAATCTAATATGAATGTAGGAAACTTTACCAACACCACCTCTGCAGCTACAGAGTTCTGGGAGTGAGTCAATATGTGTTTCCTCAACATTGACATCATTACATCACACACACTCTGCACCTATCATACTTCATGCATCAAACCTGTTAAACATATTTAGCTTAAACCTGCACTATGTCCATTTTCTACTGCAGATATTGAACCCAAAAAGTTTCTCAAGAATAAAACATGCCCTTCCACAAGTCAATCCATCCTGGGAATTATTTATAAATCTCTAGTCCACTCTTGCGTGGGCAACCACAGAGAATAGCAGGAACACAGGAACCACAGTGGGAAAATCTGAGATTTAAAAAATACTTGTAGCTACAACTCAAGCCACTAGAGGCTGCTAATGAGAAAATGTATATAGTGCAGGTTGCATTGTTTTAAATGTAAGTATGTTTAAATGTCAAGACGCCGGGCTCTGTCCATCTCTGGAGGCATTGGGGAGCTGGGCAGTGTCAGATGGGAGCTGGCCTTGTGTCTTCTGGCCTGCTGGACCTTCTGCTACTTCAGCATCTGGAAAGGTGTCAGGTCTTCAGGGAAGGTCTCGGTTGTCTTTATTATTTGAAGGCAAACAAAGAAACCATCAAATACAATTCTGACTTTAATCACATATGAAGACAACCATTTGATAGGAAGATTCATTCAAATCTCCTACTGTTTTAGGTTGTGTACTTCACAGCAGTGTTCCCCTATGTGATGCTGCTGGTTCTACTCATCAGAGGTGTGACTCTACCTGGAGCTTGGGAAGGAATTAAGTACTACCTGTATCCAGACTTAAAGCATCTGGCTGTCCTTGAGGTAGAGAACTGCATACAGACAGTGTGCATTGCACAGTGACTCTAATTGTTTCTTTGGCCCCATTCAGTATAATCGTTATAGCAAAGTTTAAAATAAAACCATAAGAAAGCTTTGGGTAAGAGACCATACTCTTATGAGGGGATGGACAACAATTCAAAGTTCAAGTAACATAAATATTTAATTTATCCTTTTAGATATAAAAAAATATTGTATTTCATATCCCAGCCAGAATGGTGTTAATTCCAGCAGCACTATTAACCAGCACTTCTGACACAAATGTTTTTCATTAGTTTTTATTGTTGTTGATGTTGTTGTGATAACACAGGTCTGGGTAGAGGCGGGATCTCAAATATTCTTCTCCTACAGCCTGGCTTCTGGAACATTGACCGTTTTGGGAAGCTATAATGAACGCAACAATAATTGTTATAAGTAAGAGAAAGTCCAGTTTTTAATCTTAGAACTCAACGTTTCTACACTATTTTTCATTTTTGGTTTCCTATTCAATAATTTTCAAAGTAGATAGGCTACCTGAATACAATTATTGAACACATAATGGATTGTATAATTGTCAAGATTGTTCTGAACAGTTTTAACTGTGACCTCTAGGGACACCTTCCTGTTGTGTCTGCTCAACAGTGGAACCAGTTTTGTGGCTGGATTTGTTGTTTTCTCTGTACTTGGATTCATGGCAGAGAGAAAAGGTGTTCCTGTTGACATGGTGGTTGACTCAGGTAGTGCATTTTATTTTGAATGACTTAAATTTCAATTAAAAATTTAAAACTATGAACAATAATGTTTAGTTTATTCATTTTCATATGATTTCTTTTGTGCATTTTTTGTATTCGTTAACAAAATAAGCTTGACTAAAATGTATTAAATAAAGTACAGCTCATCTCCAAAATAAAGGTTACAATTGTATTTATGCATATGCATACATACTTGTTAGAGTATAGGACTGTATTTACCATAGACCATACTTTCTCTACATCCAAATTTGGACATTTTGTCAGAATGGCATTATCGATCGTTAGCATTTTCCTTTTCCAATTGGAATTTGAACTAAACAAATGTGCTCTCTCACCTTTACCAACAAAGGTCCTGGCTTGGCGTTCATTGCATATCCCCAAGCAACAGCCCTGATGCCAGTGCCTCAATTCTGGACAATCTGCTTTTTCCTGATGATTATTCTACTCAGCGTGGACACACATGTATGGTTATGACGTTGGTGACTATTTCTTGATGCATTACAGACTTGTTTTGGTAATTTGTGTGTGTTTCCAGTTTGTGACAGTGGAGTGTTTCATCACCTCGGTCAGCGACCTGTTTCCCAAACGCTTTCGCACACCAGGAAGGAGTGAAATCTTTGTTCTTCTCATCTGTATTGCAAGCTATCTGATACAACTGCTGTTGGTCTCTGAGGTAAGATAAAACTATTTCAATAATGAAAAACAAATTGATAATTGTCATCTGAACGTTTCATGCTGTGATTAATTTTCTCGTTTGTGCACTCTCTAGGGTGGCATCTATGTATTTCAGCTCATTGATTATTATGCCTGTAATAGAACATGCGTAGACATAATGTCAGTGTGTGAATGTTTGGCGGTGGGCTGGATATTTGGTAAGAATAAACATCAGTGTATATACGTTCAAATTGGATTGGAAAAGCATTTTGTTGAAGTTGATTTTTTAATTGTATGGATAACCTTTGACAGGGGCTGACAGATTCTACAACATCATTGAAGAGATGACGGGAACACGGCCATGTTTTTACTTTAAACTGTGTTGGAAGTATTTTGTTCCACTGTTGACAATGGTGAGTCATCTCCTTTCTAGCATTATTGTATGAGGACATGTTCTGGTGTGTCTAATGACTTAAACCCTGAGGTCACCTAAACCAGGAAAAGATGTTGGTAGGTGGGGTTGGATATCTCAAGTTAGTTTCCAAAGTTTGTGGGTAACACAATAAGTATATACATGAATGAACCATTAATTAACATTAGTTGATGCAGTTATAATCATTATTATGTAGCATTAGCATAGGGGTTAGGGGCTTAGGGTTAGGTTTTTGTATTGTAGTTGTATTCTTGTTAGTTAAAGATACTCTGGTTGCACTGGCACACTATCTCCAATTCGGAATAACTAAATAATGTATAAATGAATACCTTAGTTAACATGAACACCATTAGTAAACATGAACACCATTAGTCAATTATTAGTAGACCATTAGTTAAGTTAATTCACTTTTATTTAATGCTTATTACTGCATTAACTAATGTTACTTAATGGTTAATAAATGTACCCTTATTGTAAATTGTTACCAGTTTGTGTGAACGGAAGAAGGATTGTAGGTCAGTGGTCATTTTTAGAGGATGTCATCATTGAGAGAATCTGTAAAAAACGACTTATAGAATTATTTAATTATTTGACATGATTAGTAACAGGCATAGTGTCCATGGACCTTTCACAACCATTATCCGTGATTCAACAGGGTTCCTTCGTTGTGTATATGGTGAATTACACACAAATGGAGATTTCTTCTACATATGTTTACCCTTATTGGGCCCACATGCTGGGTTGGATCATGTCAATGTCTTCTATCATCATGGTGCCACTGTTTGCCATCGTGCAGATATGTCTTGGGACCGGGCCCTTGAGACAGGTCAGTGTTTGATACATCATATTTGTATTTGTTTGAGACAGGTCAGTGTTTGATACATCATATTTGTATTTGTCGTATCATATCATATAATAAATCATCTCTTAAACATTTGCTGATGGTGAGCACACAAGATTATTTAGACTTGTGTTAGTTTAATAAATAATAATATATATATTATATTGTAATGTGTATTATGCTACTATTTATATATTGCAAATACCATGGATTCTCATTCTCATTAGCACCCTTACATAATCATATGACCATGAAAAGGCAGTGTTGCCAGATCTGCGATGCAAAACAAGCAATGCAAGGTCTCAAAATGACCTCACTGTACAGGGTTATCCATAATAAGATCAGAAATTGAATGAATAGAAAGAGTCCGTTCATAAACTGAATTACATACTGACATGAAATCCAGACACGGCAACCTCTAACCTGATGTTGTCATTTTGTACTAACTCTGTACTTACTTGTACCTATTACTTGTACCTAATTTTAAGATATGATTTATTTTTTGAGTGGGATTTGGCAACACAGGCATGTGTTTGACAATGAAATAATACAACATTGTGTCAGTTACTAAATACTGACAGATAAAGTGGAGGAAACACACAGGACAGTCCAAGTAAAGGAAAACTACAGATGCATTCTTGGATATGGATACAATATATAGCAGTTTTCTTATTAAATTACACATTCAGCAGTACATGGAGCAGAGTCAGTATTGTACGATTTTTATAACTTTGCCTTTTCAGCGTTTATCCATCCTTTGTCAACCTATTGAAGATCAAACCGGGCAGAACACCACAATGGAAGCAGTTGAGACGAATGAGGGGCTGATGATGTTGAGTGTATCCCAGCAAAAATGTAGCGACTTCTGAGGCAGTCAACCATTGTATTTTATCGTTTTCATTATATTTGTTAAATTTAGAATCACATGTAATGAATCACATTGATTTTGCTGAACAATCTTTGTTCAATTGAAAAGTGTGTCGTCTGTATTACATGTTTGGCCATAGCGTATAAAAGAAATATAGAGCCTTGATTCACAAAGTACTGTGGAATGGTGCCATTAAATTAAATTAAAATAGATGGAGTTGGTTATTTTCTTTATCCTGCAGCAGTCATCAATCAACCTTAAACAATAACACCCAACCTTTAAAAGCAATACAACAGTAGTAAGATTGTATCATGTATTTCTATAGACAGCTGTTTACTGATAGGCTTAGTTTGAGGCTTAGCTTGTGTTGGGCCCTGCTATAGGGAATTATCAAATGAAAAAAGTATCTCCTTGTGAACTAAGATTATAGTAACATTTTATAAAGTCAAGTGTTTATGATAAAAAAGTAAATCAACTATCTATTAGACCTACAATTGATTTGTATTGAAATAAATAAAGAGTTATTAACACTAGATTGAGGCCATTGTAGTCTGTGCTGGATGTTGCTGTTCAGTGGTGACTGCACAACACTGGCAGTCTACCCAAGTGAAGACCACACCCGCTCACTCCCTCAATAAAAACACAAGTGGGCCCACAGAAATGGTATTTGAATGAGTCTAAGGGTGAAAAGGATATCCCTTGCTGTTTTAGGGAGTGGTCAGAAAAAATCTGTTCTGCCACTTGTGGTGTTCTCTGCAATGGCAGTCGTCCAATAAGGGCGGTCACAATTAGGTCATACTCTTAATTTCAGAAACAATTTAAATGTTGCAGTCAGAATCTATAATATAATATTTTGGTAATGATGAGAATAATAAATAACAATAAATCAGACATAACGGTTGCCATATATTAACAGCATACATTAATGATATTCTATCACACTTCTTTATGCTATGATCTATTATAATATTATAAATACGTTTAAATAAGATATTTAATTTGTTACTGAGTTTCTTCCGCACCGCATTGCAAATTGTATGCCTTAGTTAGGCCTAGTTATTGGTTTTAAAACGCATTCATTGTCTGTGGAGGTGACGTCATTGTGATCCACATACACAGCAGGAGGGGTGAGGTGGCCAACCCAAGGAGCGATCCACCGGTATCATGGCTTCCTAACAGGAAAGGAAGTGATTTAGAGGAAAATACTGAATTTCGTATTGAATATTAGCGCAATTACAACATTTGCGTGACCGTGACGGTGGGTAAGTGGGGCTTGGCCTCCCATTGCGCCCCTAGATCCAGGATCTACTTCAATTAATTTGTAAATTTCCATTCCTGCACCGTGGAAGATGGCCGACCCGGCGGAGTGCACCATCAAAGTGATGTGCCGTTTTAGGCCCTTGAACAGCTCAGAGGTAACCAGAGGAGACCGATACATCCCCAAGTTCCAAGGGGAGGAAACGGTAGTAATCGCGGTAAGTTGTTTACATCTTCAATGTAGACCTTCTTTTAGCCAGAAACCACTGTCGTAGTCGGCGGAATTTAATTTATCTCGGAGGTAGGGTCGTTAGCATTTTAGCTTCCCTGCTAACGTTAGCCCAGTGCTGACCTGTGCGATCTCTCCTAATTGGCCCTTCGCTGTACCAAAGCGTCTGCCATTACAATTATCTATTTTAAAATGTAATCGGACATATCCATGGTATGATACATATATATATTCGATTGTCTTTCGGACATCACGTTCACAGAACAAACTAATACCCTACATGTCCCAAATGTCAAGTTCGCGGTTGTTCTTTCGTGGCTAGCGAGCTGTCATTCAACAATGCAACACACAACGACTGTCCCAGGTCGCTGATATTAAGACACTTGATGTCTTTAATATCCCTCGATGTCACAGTACTACTATAAACATAGGGCGTCAATACAAACTCATACTGGTTACCATGAAGAAACAATAACGTTACATGACAATGGCTGATGTGAAGTGCTAGCTAGGCCAGCTGGTGGCTTGACAGATTAGCTGGCCCTGGCTTGCTAGTCAGCTAGTTCTACACAGCTCACTTGTTAACCATGTTAGCGATATGGAAACCACTAAGTGCCTGCGTATTGTGCATCCTAGATCTAGCTGTGGCATCGATGAGATGTGGCCAGGTCTGATTAATCGCTTGCTGTCATAAGTTACATATTCAGATTGCCTTGAGGAACGAGTTTTAAAAGCAAGGCGGTGGTCTAGTAGTACATTCCATCCAAGTTACATTTGTATTCACTTTAACTTCTACTAATCCTACTACACTTGTGACACAGACTTCCAAAAACGTTGATATTAATGAAAATGACACTGCTTCATTTTGTCAACGAAGACGTGCTAATTGCTATTGATGGTGGCTTGTTACTGCACAGAAGCATTTGAGCGCCGTTGATATTGACATGGGTGTGGACTGGATAGTCTGTTAAATAACAAGAGACTTCAATGAACCTCTCCAGGTAACCTATGTGGCTGTGTTACAAAGAAAACGGCTAAGTTATGTTAATACATTCTTGAATGTCATAACTGTTACATGTTGTTAACCTTCTGGGTAGTAACAATCTAGCCTTTAAAATATGATTACACATTATGTTTCATGGCAGCAGCCCGCCCTGTTTTGCATGGACTTTGGTGTCTGACAAAGGGATTACACCTCAGGAAATGTAGCAGATGAAGCACTTAGAGCCCTTTACAAGATAGTAAATGATGTCTTAAATCATGCAGTGACATCCATGGAGTAAATCTAACATCTAATTTAGCTGATGGCACTTGGACACAATAGACCTATTCATTCAACGTTTTTCAAACGAAACTATTTCTCTGCGGATATCATTTCACATATAGTCGTTAATAGTTCTGAGTGACAAAACATCCAAGTTAGTGCTAGCAATCCTAGCATTTGGGCCGGGCCACGCATGTTATTGTCAAACCCAAGTCAGGACGCCTTTAGATATTTTCTTAATCCCTGTGCAGATTCTCAAAGACACAAGTGTTGGTGGCAAGGGGCCCTGCTAGGAACTGCTAGCTCAGCTGTTGGGAGAAGTGGCGCACTAACTGTACGCATACACGGCAGCGGCACAGGCCTTCTGGGTAATCCCCTGTGTTCTATCGCCTGGTAACCAGCTGTTCTTCCAATCAGGACAGTGCTGGGCACTGGTAGATTTCTCCTGATGGGGTGGGGTGATTGTTATGTTGATGTATGTTGTTTTGCACTCTTATTCAGGATGACTGACTTGTTTAGATCCCGGTTTTATGCACCCTGTATTAGGGCTGAAGCCTAAACTGCCTCATTTCTCTTCACTAGCCTGTAGAAAAGTCTACAAAGCCACCTTTGTCAGAATTATAGTGAACAGAGTCAACATTTGTGTCCTTTTTCCTTTTTGTCTGTGCTCTTCCTTGACTGTCCTGTTTTCTGAAGAATCGGGGACATCGGAAAAATTAAATATAATAATTATGACCAAATCTAAGTTTAGTTTTGCTTTTCACTAACAACTAGAACAATTGCAACTTCACACTGGGCCACTCTGCATGTGCAGTCCCTGGGCAGGAAAAGCAACTTGTTTGATTAGATAATACGCCCAAACAGCTCAGTAGAGTGACTCCTTCCATATTTAAACTCATTGAGAAAGAAATGGTACAGCTCAGCTCCTTTTATACTTGATATGATGATACAACCAGTTAAAAGGAAATTTCAATTGTCTATTTGCAATCTTTGTTAAGAAGATGATATCTAATCTTGCATTAGAATATCGATAAATATAGCCCAGCTTTATGCTGTAATGATTCATAGTTTTCTTTCCACTCGCAAATATTTCCATGTGGTGCTCAGCTGCGTGGACATAGATGTTACACGCCACTATAGGAAGGGTGGGCCGCATGCTGCCCATGGGTCAATTATTCATGCACCCATTACTGTTCCCCCTGGGCCCTCGTAGACAAAAGGATGATGTCGTTGACCACGGAGTTCACACACTGCTGTGTCCTCCATGAGATGATGGTAGATGGAGATAACCAGAGAGGATATGGCTATTAGATAGGTCTAGTTGTTGAAGTGAGAGGCAGGCCTTCTACTTAACTGGTTTTACTGAATGTGTTTGCAATGAATCAGATTGAAAAAAGTATATGGCAATATATTATGTGTGTAATATGTGACTTATTACTCACTGCACTACTCATTGCACTACAATGACCATCTTTCCTTAGGACAGGCCTGCTTTGTCCAGCAACAATAAAACATTAATGAGCAGCTATCATGTGCAAACAGGTAGCTTCATGTTTGATCATATTTCTCTCTAACCTTGGAGTTTTCTTCAGGTGACCTGCTAGAATGTGGGTCAGTTAAGCAATCTACTGTTAACCAGAAATGGCAACAAAAGTCTGAGGGACGCCATTGATCCACATATCCACTAGCACTGCACGATTTAGACATGGTATTGAGTTGAGATGTTTCAAGATCACAATTGGATTCTCAGCTGGTCTTGTCCTCCCATATCATATGCAATTCATCTCAACCAACTCTTGCCATAAAAGTAAAAGCGTCCCCTGACATTAGCTAATGAAGAGAGAGACTAGACAGCTCTGGACTTCCTCTGCTTGCCCATCCTGAACGCAGTGCGCTGTTATACACACATACTGCATTTGATGCAAATATATAGCCCAGAGAAAAAATAAATAGCTGTCTTTCTGCAATTCTGCAATTTCTGCAAATGCTGCAATTTCACCAATGCACTATTGTCCACAATTAGCTAAAATAGTGTGACCTCGGCTATTCGTGCCTTGGCTAATAGTGCCTCTGCATCGTTGCAGGTTGGGTAGACCAGACAGTAGCTCAGCTGCTTTTAAAGACTGAGCAGGTCGAGCCAGCTAGGGTGTGTACTACCGTCGCCTGTGTTGGCTATGACTGGTCTAATGACGTATGGAGGAATACATTTGAAGGGGCAACAGCCAGAGCTTGGTGTGCGCAGTGGAGTGTCGTTGCCTGCTGGCCATTGTGGACAGAGTTTCTTTGTCCTGATGTATAAATGACAGTGAAAGTCACGGTTGATCTTTTCCAGGGCTGTGCACTTCCGTATCCGTTCAGGTACCTCAGGCAGGGGATGTTTTACACTTGGAAAATGAATTCAACCTATTGCTCTCTGTCACAGTCAGAGCGGTTCAAATAGTTTGCTCAGTATTTATAGTCCCTCAGCTGGTGACATTGAAGCTAACGTTAAGAACGTGTTTACTGGAGAGAGAGAGGGAGGGAGGGGGCGAGAGAGAGAGAGAGAGAGAGATCCCCTCTGCAGTGAAAATGCAGGAGGGGACGTTTGTCAATGTTCTAGTTTCTCTCAGGGCGGGGCCTGGGTCTAATTTATACAGGTGCTGTGGTCATCTCGTGACGGTTTCCTGGCTGCCAGGGCGTTCGTGTCTCTGAAAACCCGGATTACTCGGGGTGTGGCAGAGAGAGTTGTCTCTTTCATAACCTGTGTGTGTATTGCGGGCCATACATTGTCCCCCGTCCCTACCACTACCAAGCATGATATAGCGAGAGAGGGATGAGGCAGGTGATTTTTCAAACCGATGCAAAACCTACTCCTTCAAAACCTACTGAAACGCTTGATGCATCAGTTTTTCTATTCTGCCGTCAGCCCTCTGTAAACCCTTGATTAATGTTCAGACACTCCCCGACTAGCTCTTTTCTTTTTGTCGGAAGTTGAATTGGGCAATAGCTAAAATATCATTATTGTGATTTTAGCCTGAAGTCTAGTCTTTAAAGATTATAGACTAATCCTAATTGTAGTGATGGTTTTGATTACAGCCATGTCCTTATCCAATGTCAGTATTCTATAGAAATGTATGAACAATTTTTGTTCTCATTTAAGAGGCTATCAATCGCAATTATATTGCAGCAGTTGTCCGATGAATCTATGAAACATGAATTAAAAGTTTTCATGGTGAAAATGAATGTTTTGGTATCCAGCATCGGTTGTGTGCCTTTTGACTCACCAAATTGCACTGCAGGTGCCCAATTTATGGCCATAAATGTCTTGCAATAGTTAAAATAGTCTAATAGTTGTGATACTCAGAATAATGAAATACTGGTTAGTTGCAGTATGTGGGATTTTGGTTATCATTATTTCATGATGTCACTAAGTGTGGTCTGCAGTACCATGGAGAAGGGCCAAAAGTAAAAAGATAACTAATCATATCTACTGCTGAAACAATCCATGGTTCTGCATTGATGATCTCACACCCTGTCTCTCCTGTCTCCCTGCCTCTCTTCCAGAGTAAGCCCTACGCATTTGACAGGGTCTTTTCGTCGAATACCTCACAGGAACAAGTGTACAACGCTTGTGCACAGAGGATTGTCAAAGGTGAGCTTTCTCTTCCTCTTTTCATCCCTTATACTAAGACCGTAAGGGATGGCCACGTCTTATCCATGGTGTTGGATACGATTTTTTTATAGATGTTATCTTCACTCAAAGCACACGTGTTTTTGATTCGTTGCGACGTGTACGTTTGTTGTATTTTAAGATGTTCTGGAGGGATACAATGGGACGATTTTTGCATATGGCCAGACCTCCTCTGGAAAAACACACACCATGGAGGTATGACATCTTTCTTCTCCAACACTGAACTATTGTTGCTGTATGCAGTTGTGTTAAATCTCTCAAATTATTTTTACTACTTTAGAAGTTACCTTAGACATAACTGTAGACCTATTCCCTAACTATAAATATAGATTCAGGCAATTTTTATTTGAATCCCAATAGATGATTCAGTCAATCAGTGCAGTCAGATTTTTGGAATCGTCTATCCTTGCGTCATGGTGCTTCTTCTCCTTGTTTCCAGGGACTGCTCCATGACACAGACTCCATGGGCATCATCCCCAGGATAGTGCAGGACATCTTCAACTACATCTACTCCATGGATGAGAACCTGGAGTTCCACATCAAGGTCCAAAGAAAAAAAAGAAACCCACTCTTTACAAAGAAACATGTTTGACTCCGATCTCTTTGGCGTTTGTTTTGTTTATTTGCTTATTTTTTTGTTATTTTCGGACACAGGTGTCGTATTTTGAAATCTACCTGGACAAGATTCGGGACCTGTTGGATGGTAAGTGGCTAGGGTGTTAGCAGGGGGATACTTCTGTGCTAGTCGCTCAGTCTATTCACCACATGCAGCGAGTGAATGATTTGGCTTTTTGACCAACGCTTAGTGGTTCAACGCTTAGGGACATATGGAGCACAATCGCATACAAGGTGATTACTGGTGTTCCTGAAAATGGATAGTGGGGAGCATGGTGTGAATAGCTACTCTTTGTAATTGACTTAAATCCCTACCTGTGTTAAGAGAAACATTAAATACGAATGCATGTAAATCATGTGCAATGTCAACAAATAACGAGGAAAAATGGCATCCGTTCTTTTCAAATTTGATGTAGATACAATACATGACCTCATTGCATTGCTTCTCCATGTTACTTTTTAGTGTGTTTCAACCAGAAAGAGACAGTTTGTTTCATGTACCTGACAAGCGCGTTTTTCTCGTCTTCCAGTATCCAAGACCAACCTGTCGGTGCACGAGGACAAAAACAGAGTTCCCTACGTCAAGGTAGCAGGCTCCGCCTCCCGTTACCCCCTTCCCTCTTAGATTGCATCTATTGAGACCTGCAGGGAATGCGCCTAGGTGTTTCCCCCCACCCCCCCATCCCCCACCACACGTGTCGCTAACGTCGCCGTGCCTTTGGTTTACAGGGATGCACCGAGAGGTTCGTCTGCAGCCCAGAGGAGGTTATGGACACCATCGACGAGGGCAAATCTAACAGACACGTAGCAGTCACAAGTAAGACATTGGCTTTTGCGCTTATCATCAATCGCTTGACAGATTATCGGCAAATCCTTTCAAAGTGCACCCTGGCCCCACTTTGTTGCGTACATTATGAAATATGTATTTCCGAAACGCACACCATTGTTTGGTCAAGCATTCTGCGCAAGTGATGACCTCTTCATTACGGCCGAATGCATAACAAAATATGAGCCATCGTTGCGATATTCTTAAGCCCCTGTTCGCTCGGTGTGTGTGTGTGTGTGTGTGTGTGTGTGTGTGTGTGTGTGTGTGTGTGTGTGTGTGTGTGTGTGTGTGT
>JAOPJO010000147.1:1734769-1746302 GCA_027123675.1 Molva macrophthalma | reverse complement strand
TATATATATTAAAGAAAATAGGGGAGCCTATTTATGTGTTTCTTATTTTATGCTTGAAGTGTGTTGATTTTCTAATAAATGTCTAGGATGTCTATGGTTTCATAAACCACTCCTTTAAAGTTGTCTTTACTAGTTAATCTAGTTTTTAGCCCACGCCATTCATACTTGCAGGAGCATGCCTGTAGTCTATGTGTCTGCAGGGCTGACTGGCATTTTCCCACTTATCCATAGTTCTGCCCACCACTGTCGACCCCAAACCACATTTGACCTCGAGCCAAGCGATAGACCTCACCCAGCGGCTGTATGGCATTAAGGTAGTCCAGGTCAGCTCTCTGCCCAGCTACTACGATCAGAACTTCCACGTGAAAGACGTGGAGGGCAAGGAGTACATCCTGAAGATCAACAGCCTGGTGGACAGCCAGAACCCAGTGGGGCTGGAGGTCCAGAGCCAAGCCATGAACTACCTGCGACTGCGGGGTCTCCCGACACAAGAGGTCCTCCGAAACACCGCGGGGCAGATGATGAGCCTGGAGCACATAGGTAAGGTAGGACAGCAGTGTTCAGAGACATGGGAGTGGGTTGTCTGATAAGTCCATGTACCGTGCAGCCCAATGCAAAGTTAATGTAGGGGAAAATACGTTTCAAAGTGTTTTGGGCGGGGGGAGGGGGGATTTTGACAGTACAAAAGTCGTTAATCGTTGGCTATTCCTAAATCGTTGGCCATTCCCAGAACCCAAACCTGTCCCAGAACCTGTTTGTCTCAACCGAAGGAGGAACAGCTCATCTAAGCCGGGGGCCCTGGTTATGCAACGGGTCATCGTTCAGGGGGGAACTGACATAAAGGTTCTGTTGACTGGGCCGTTTATTCATCATCACCCCCACCAACACTATCATCATCATTTTAGATTAGATTAAAGATGGCTGATGTTGTTTGATTAATAAAAATGCGAAGGTGTGACTGATGTGCATAGCTCTGGAGCGGCCTGCTTGCAGCACTGCGAACACACCAGAAGCCTTACGGAAACACAAGTCTTGTAAGCCGTTGGAAACACAGTCTTGTAACAGCATGTTACATGTGTGACCTGTGTTGGCACTGCAGACTGTGGCTTTGGCAGGCAGCAGTATTTTGTCAGGCTGCTGAGTTTCCTGCCCGGGAAAGTCATTGCCAAGATACCTGCTTCTCCAGAGGTTCTCTATCAAGTGGGAAAAATTGCTGCAACCATGAATAAAGAATTACAAAAGGTGGGTTCAGAAAAAACGAAAATAACAACACTTCTATTGTGCTGAAACTCATTCAAAAAACACATTTTATGGCCTGATGTGGCACTTTTAAATACAACCATTTGCCCACCTGGATATCTGCAATAAATTTAAAAGAAAACGTGGGAGAATGTGTTGTTTCTTTCTAGATGGTATCTCCAGACCGTGGCAGTGTGACAGAAGAGGTTATGTTTTGGAGTTTATCCAACGTGCAACAGGTAGAAGACTACCTCTACGTGATGGAGGGCAATCCCTTCCAGGTTGTGATGAAGTCAGTTATGGAGGTCTACAAGACCAGTGTGCAACCTAAACTCAGCTCTTTCCAAAAAGGTTAGAGAACTCACAAATTATAATTAGACCAATTGTCACACATGATTAGGCATATAATCAATTTGCTTAATAATAAAGCAAAAAAAAAATGATTTCATGATTACATTTCATAAAGTGGCAGTTATATAATTTTTGCTTCATTTTTTGGCTTAATAGTCTCTAAATTCAGTAGTACAAAAAATGAGTATAGACATAAATGAATATAAATAACCAAGCAATTGTTGTTCTCTCTTTAACACATTTGGAAATCAATCCATGTCCATGTCGTAATCGACGCAGGAATTATTCATGGGGACCTAAATGACCACAACGTCATCGTCCGATCCGTTGACGACGACGGCGTCTATGAAGTGAGCGGCATCCTGGACTTTGGCCTTCTTAGCATAGACCGCACGCTGTTTGACGTGGTCCCACCCATCCTGTATAATATGCTGAAGAGCCTGCAGCCGATGGACGTCGGAGGGGCTGTGCTGGCGGGCTGGGAGAGCGTGATGCCCCTCTCCGAGTCCGAGAGGGACGCCCTCTACGTGCTGGTGCTGTGTCGACTGTGCCAGTCTCTTGTTAAAGGCCAGCACATGGCCTTGAAGGACCCGGAGAACCGGGAGTACCTACTGACCACCGGCGAGGATGGGTATAGAATCCTTTCGCAACTATGGCAGATGGGAAAAAAACAGGTGGAAAATAAGTGGTTTCAAGATGCAGAGATGCACGCGCAGAAACACTCCAAAAATGTAGACGGCAGCGACTGAACGGTCATGCTGGAGAAAGTGAGAGATTTTATTTTATCGTCAGATACGATCATGTTGGTCACATAAAGTGATTGCCAATCGTGTCCATTGGAAACCGAATGATTGACATCTTATACACAGGGCATGACCCAGACAGGGTCTTTTAAAATGAAAATAAAATCTTATTTTGAATCTACTCTTTTTAATGTGACACATAACATGCTCACTAGTATTTAGGATTGGTTTATTTTCTTTGTGTCCGCAATTAAAGATGTTGTATATATGGTTTAAAGGTATATAATTTGTAACATTTCTGCAATAAAATATCTTAAAACGACTAGGCATAATTATGTTATATATTTGTTGAGGTGTGTACTTACATAATCAAAATATTTTCCAACAATTTTCAAACCCAAATCCGCAGTTTTATTAACAGTACCGTACCGGTCTGTTACATTTGGTTGCATGTCAATGATGTCATATGCGCTTCACCCCCTAAAAAAAAAGAAAACAGTAGAGACATCAATTAATGAAAGGATATTTCATTGTCAATCTATCCTACTAAAATATGCTACTTTGACAAGTGGCTCATGCCAGCCACAAAGTTAATCCATCTTTCCCACACATAGACTTTACTTGGGCGGGTCGTTTTTATTTTGCGTTCGAGAGAACGACACCATCCGCGATCGATAGTGATTCCCATACATTGACCCATTTTAAAATGGGTAAAATTATATTTTATTGTAGAGCTGTGCGCAACAGCCGAGACGCTCTCTCTCGCGTCACATCGCTGTAATTTAGAGCGTGAATATCTTTTGAATACCCACTAACTTTCCAATTTAAAAAACGAACTAAAAACACTTTTAATCCCCCCCATCATCTACTACCACAAGTATAATCTAATTATGTGGGAAATGTGTACTGTAACGTTAGGGAGGGTACATTTTTTAGTTTATAAATCTTGCCCTCTTCTGCCCTTTCTTTACAACTATTGTAAAGAGGCAACTCTTGTAAAGAGGGATCTTTATATATAAAGGCATAATGTCTCGAAATGGCATGGCATAGGTTATTGTACTACCAGTTTGTGTGACTAATGTGTTTTTATTCTCAACGTGTGCGATATCCATATATGTTAAAGAGAGGATGAGAGAACGTGTGACTGCTATAAAAAATAACATACTGAAACGGCATCCTCCACCAGATGGCGCCAAGTATTCATATAATAAGTGCGTGTGTTCGTGCGCGCGCGCAGCCATCCAGTGGCCAAAGACTCGGCAGGTGGATACGTGCATCGTGCTGCAAACAACTCTTCATAATGCGCTGCAGTAATGCATAGACAAAAACGTAGCTCCACTCCACCACCACTAGATGGTATCACCGCCCTTTGTATATTGTATCCCTGACACCTGAGCGCTCCGGGACAGCTCAAGAGTTGGCAGACGTGAATAATAAGCGGGAGCGAGCGCTGCTCTGGGAACGCCAAGCAAGACAGATAGGAGTACTGCGTTCACATACCTTTGGAAAATAAGTAACCAGTAGACACGGGAACGGCGGTGGACACTTAATAGAATTAGGAAGTAACTCAACTTATATATATACAGAGTGTATTAATAGAACGGAGGCGATCTCCTATTTTTTCGAGGATCGGGTCTCGTCAAAAGAAAAGGTAATATAGTTTCTTTACTTCCTAGTCTCGCCTTGGGACACTGATAAAAGCTTAGCTCCGAGCTTATTAGCTTGCTAACATTAGCGACAGCTCAGTACCTGTCTTGTCAAGCTCAGAGTTGTAGTCAGTGTTTACTGGGTGGGCAGGTACGTGGATTCATGTCCTCACGTCCTTTTCCTGCCTGACCAAACTCCCAACTCTTCTAAAACTGACCAGAGCCCTGGTAGCAGATTTGGATTACTATATTACCGAATACGTAATGAAAACGTCGCCGTCGCAAGAAAAGAAAGACCAAGGTGGTCTAAAAATAAGTTGCTTTGAATTTGAAACGTGTACAGGTGATCAAGAGTTTGTGTACCTGGGCGGTCAATTCCTTGGCTAATTTCCCCTCATGTAAAGAGAAGAAACACGACCTTCACTCTTTTTCTCGTGCTTTTTAGGAAATATTGTGCTTTACAGAAGAGCTCGGCCCCTTTAGTATAATGGCCCATTTGTTGTTTTTCGTGGTATGTCAAGGTGAAAGGTGGGAAGTGCTAACTAAGGCATATTTAGCTGAATTAAGGCACCTTGGAAGCACCTATGAGGGCTAGAATTGGTTTTGCAATGGCCCAGTTATGTGATTCACAACAGTAAGTAAGCATATCTTGCATAATTCAAAATACCTCGTAATTTGATATATATAGCCAAGTTCCAATGCTAGAGTATAGCTATTCAAAACTAAACATAACCCTTTTATGTAGGCCTAGTCACACTAGACCTTCCACAGAGGAGCATGGACTTGACTCAACTTGCCTGCACTTTTTACAAATGAAAACTCCTTCCAATGGGCTTCCATTGGCTTGTTGTATTGAGATGGGATGGTGTGCAGGTTATGCCTGTCAAACACTCCTCTACGGTCTCACAGCACTCTCAGAGCTTTCCAATCCTTCTCTAATTTATTTTAGATCTGTAGAGCTAGAAAATAACCTGGAACATTTAGAGATGTATATATATGAGGCACCCAAGATTCATCAGTTAAAAAAGGGTGATTTTTATACATATGTTGTTTGTCCACTTGACCAACATTGAGATGAGCATATGTAGGCCTATATTTGCAGAAAAGACAGCCAAACGCAATCAAGAAATGTACAGTGTACCATTTTGATAAAAGACATGCATGCGCGCTAGCTTTTTCAGTTCAACCAACAGTTTTTAGTGCTGTAACGAACAGCAACCTAGACCCAGACGTGGAATCAAAACCGCCATAAAAAGGTTTACATGAGTGGGGGTCCGCACCACTAGACCATGCCGGGCACAGCTCGATGCTCTGTTAAATGCATTTAGATGGCGTTGACCTCAACTGCGCCTTTATTTTTGGGAAAGGGTGCAGATAATCATCTCCCACAAAGCTTTCAACTATTGTGTTTGGACTTGTGTGCAACATGGAACGAATCACTGTTGCTCAAGTAACCATCTGGAATGTTTGGCTCACTAAAAGTGTTTGCAAATTAGTATCTAGTACAATAATAGTGATATGAGAACAACATTAAGGGGATGGTGGATTTATAGTACAACCCACCATTTGTAGTACGAAACCCAACATCAACTATCCAATCAATTGTGAGACACTCTCAAGATGGCCCAATATTGATAATGTAGAATCTATAGCCAAAGTAGTATAGTAAATAGTAAAGATATAGTATAGATTCGATTTGTATTGGGTAGCCAATCGTCTTTGCAGTTTATCTAAATTAATCAATGATTTACTCAAATAATTGATGAAGATCTGAACAAGCCAAATGGCTGGTCTTTCATGACAATTCTATCTTGTCTAATCTACCAATAAGCTATGTTTTTGCCAACATTTTCACTGACCAAGACAGTGTTTCTAAAAACGGGTTATTATTTCCAGTTTGGACTTTCATGGATTCATTGTCATAGTAGAAGTAGCAGCTGCGGAACTTGCATTGCATGTTTAACGTAGAAAGTCTATTCCTGATCTTTCTAAACCCATCACTTCCTATGTAGCACTATTAGCCAATATCCTGCCATTACATAGAAGCTACGCTAAATGGTTAGACAATAAAATGCATTTATTTTATGGGCTTAGAAAGGCAAAAGAAAATATTGCCTAAGAATGGAAAAGATAACATAGGCCTATATTGTTATGGGTAAACAAGACCGTTTTGAATATGTTTGGGGACCATTTTGGGATTTTTTTGAGTAAAGTGATGTGGGTGAAATATTGGCAAATCAGGGAAGCTTTGGTTTGTGTACTGTGCTTTGTGTGTATGTGGGGTGGTGGGGTGAGATATCTGAATGGCGCTGTGTTTCATCTGAAATATGTCCCAAATATGTTCTTTCCTATTGGATCCGACCACTGTAAAATTTAATTTAGTACGTTTTATGCTTTGTAACACTTCTGTTTTGTCTAAGATGTATTATTATTATTATAACCTTTTTGTGGTTGCTGTTAACTTTTTATGTGGTTATTGCTGTTTGTTATGCTTGTTTGCTTCGTTGCTGTTTGTTGATGTTGCTGTTGTTTTTCATGTATTATTTCAAATACATGTCTTGTATAAGTAGAAAGGCAAACAAAGGCATATAGACGCCCCTTTTTTGATTTGAATCAAACGCCTCCAATTGTTATTACGTGGCAGAATTTGATAAAAGGCATGAGCTACATTTGAATCAACTCCAATTTGACTACTGTCTTGTAATCCTGACCTTTCACATGGAATCATCGTGACATCCATATGAGGATTAGTCAGAAATGGAAAGGCCATGACCCTCTTCCTGTCAGACCTGCTAACTGAATTGACAAGTTAAAGGTTAAAGAGGTAAGCCTTGAACCGCCATGATGGTCTTGTCTATTTAATGTACTCCAGTCCAGGATTTCTATCCAGTAAACACTGTGTTGTTTTCCCCTGTTGACATGCTGATAAAAAATAACCATTATAGATTCTCCATTTCAAATGAAGGACTCAAAACGACCGCGAATAGTAGTCTGTCAGGTGACGTTTGTGTATTTGTTGAAGTAAGGCTTCCAGGGAAATTGCCTGCTGTGGTTGTCTGAGAGTAAATATTGATCCATTTGCCTCCTCCAGCCTTGCTCCGGACCGCCATGTTGTGGATCAAGTCTTCCCTGCTGCGGTGAGGTGCCAGGGGGGCTCCAACAAGAGGCACCATGGCGGACCTGCCCCTTGCCCCGGGCCAGGTGTACATCGAGGTGGAGTACGACTATGAGTACAAGTCCAAGGAGCGGCTCATCAACATCCAGCAGGGGGACTGCTTCCTGCTGGTGAAGAAGACCAACGAGGACTGGTGGCAGGTGAAGAAGGAGGAGGGCTCCAAGGCCTTCTACGTGCCGGCCCAGTACGTGCGTGAGGTTCGCAAAGCTCTCATGCCCCCGCCCAAACCCATCAACCTGCCAGGGACCGCCGGTGCCGGGAGGTCCCCTCCGGGCCACGCCCGCTCCAAGCCCAGCACCCTGGTGCTGGAGCCCCCCGCGGAGCCGGGCGTCAGCAGGCGCGAGTCCGGCTACCGCCGCTCGCCGTCCTCGCCCGCGTCCCCCGGTCACGTGAGCCCGCCCTCCCAGCGGAGAGACTCCAACCACCAGCCCCTCCCCAGCCCCTCGGACCCCCACCGAGCCCTGGCGGATTGCCTCATCCAGGGCGGTGGAGCCGGAGGCCCCCCGCAGCACGGCAACAAGGGGGGAGGAAGTGACACGCTTCCGCGCTCCCGGGCCCGCTCCCCGGATGCGGGCCGGCTGCCCCTGGACGTGGACTCGGCCGGGGAGAGCTTGGAGAGACGCACCAACGACTCGGAGTCCGGAGACGAGCTGAGCGGCAGCTCCACCGAGCACCTCCAGGTGAGAGATAGAGAGAGAGAACGTTATAGTCACTCTATTAATGCTATGCTGTCGTTTGGTTGAAGATCTGCCGACCGATAGCCTATCAAGGACCTCATTCGTGGCCCGCATGTTATTGCATTGTACTTTTTAACGTGTAAACCGTCAAATACCATTATTCTGTCAAATATCGTAGAAGTCGCATGAAGGGCATAAGATATCATGATCAATTTGGCCCTAGTGCCCTGGTGTCAGGAACACTTGGATGAGGGATTAGCTAGGCTGGCTGGTTTGTGTCCGCAATCATTAGTCCAGCTTGCTATAGGACAAAAGATCAGCGAGAGAATGGAAAACTAGGTCAGCATGGCTCTGCCATTACATCTACAACCCCCTCCTTGCCCCCCTTCTCCTCTGTGGAGGAGAGGAGAGCTGTACTTGGGGTCGCTCACATATCTGAAGATGGGCATATTGTTTCCCAGGGGTATCCTGTTATATCACAGGTGTAATGGAGCACACATTATCTGATGTCTGCAAGAGGCAGCTCTGGATGTGTTCATAACAGACCATGGTGGACGGCCGCCGCTCTGTTGCTTTATGGCTTATTAATGAATACTCTAGCCGAGGTAGTAAAAGACCCCATGAGACGAACATGGACTTTTGGTGTCTGATGACACCTGGTCTGTGCTGGTAGTCTTGACATTCAAACCAGAAATATTCTACATTCAATAGGAAATATTTCCTCCACATTGGACACATTGGACACATTATACTCGACTGGCATTGGTACGTTGCTTTTTGCCCTGCATTAATGTGGTGCTTTACTTTGAAACGTGTGGTGTGTTGCGTAAGTAAGTCAACAATAAAGACGCTGTTGATTGTTAATCCATGTTGGCCTTCCGGTGAAGTCCAAGTCAGCCAAGTCAGTCAGTGTGACAAGCATCCGATGAAAGTGAAAGGCAGGGGGTGGGGGGGGGCGGGATTTTTCCGCTAACTCTGTGTTCTTATTAAGCCGTCACTTCATGACTGCAGAGTTCCAGTTTGTCTGTTGTTTTCTGTGTAACCAGTGGCAATGTGAAAAGGTTCTGCCCTTAGTCCTGTGTTGTTTGCGTAGAACTCCTTAGATGCCCATTTTCATATTCTTTGGGTTAATAATTGTATGTATTGGTACTGAAACAATAACTGGGAAATGTATTCGTTATAATTGAACTTATCGATTGCAATTGATCAATCAAAGTAAACGTATGTGCTGCTATTTATTTATTATGATTTGAATGAAGAATAGTGTAATCGACAGTAAACATAGCTAATTGCTAGTTCCAGCCCTAGTATTTATTACAAGATTTTTTGGCAATAGCCACAAACTATGTAACATAATTTCCCATACCGGCAATTTTAAGAAAAATCGGATAGTTATTGGTCCATTGTACTCTGCTGTGTCTTTAAGTAGACATACTACATCTCTTTTGTTTTTGCTAGTCTGCAGTTAAAAATTGAGGGTCATGCATTTCGTGAACAATGTCCTTCTTCTGGCAGCCTTGGATTCTTGGTTGTTTCCGAATGAGCGGGACAGGCTGTGTGTTCACCGCTGTAGTGGTCCTAGACTCTGTTGGTCCCCACCCATCACGACATCCCCATGTGCTCCCAGTCCTGCTCCCTCTTCCCTGCTGTCAAGAGACTAAGGGCATGGGGTCCATGACTATTCTGATGTGAGTTGGCCTTGCGACTTTTAGATTCCAAGTCTTGATACAGTACAATTTTTTTTTTTTTTTATGAACCTTGTTCGTGTGTTAGAAGAAAATCAACATAAAGTTCGATCCACCCTAACCTTGTTCCCAGGAGTTCTCATCTCAGGATGGTACTGATTTTGTGGCGAGAGCGAGGGACTTCTGACGGAGGGATATCTGCTTCCGTTAAATGTTTCTGATATTACATGATCAAATTCTTTGTAATTTGTTCTAGTTGTCTAGTTGATGTTCTTCTTTTCAAGTTCTTCTTTTTTTTTGCACTCCAGGAACTGTTAAAGGTAGAGTAGGCAATTTGAAGAAACCAGCTAGTGTTAGCTAGATTTTGATGTATCCAACCGATATAATCTCACCCCTCCCTTCAGGCCTCCCTGCAAAGCCAATCCCACAAAATGTGTGACTAGCTAGCTAGCTAGCTTAAGCAATGGGTCTGCCTAGCACTATGGAAGACTCCGGTCACGCACTATGAGTTCAGCAGAGTGCGCGCAGGTAGCCGGCTAGGTATGTAGACCGAGACAGACCTGGGACCACCACAGATCCGATTTAATAAGAGAATGTCAACAAATATCACAAGAAAATGCTTCTGAAATAAATTGCCCATCCTCTCTATAACTGACGTACAAAGCTCATAGGAAGTAAGGGAACAGAAACTGAGTCACGGTAGAGCGGAAAAACACTTATAACCAATGGAAAATGATTAAATGGTATAGTTGTTGTTTTCATTTAAGATGGGGAGAGGTGTGTGCTTGTGCTGGCCATTGTTCCAGTGCCAGCTGGCAAACCCAGTGCCTTGTGATAAACCAGCCAAGAAGTGGATCTGCCATAAGCCTCTCTGCCCAGCACGCTGAGGCTGGGACCGGATGGAAGACACTTTGTCACTACTTTCTTGGTGACCTAGTGGGCCACACTCCCCATGACTACCTCCTCCTCCTCCCCCCCCGCCTCATAAACAGTGTTCTTGTTTATGAGCAGCAGAACATTCCTTTTTATTACCACTGGCACATTATTATGACTACCGTTAAAACGGCCACAGAGGTGGTGATATCTACAATTGTATTTTTTATTTATTCATCTTTGAGCACAATTGCTCAGATTCCCATGAGCACTTTCAGCATTGATCTTGTCGTGACAAACGAGCCGCTCATGATCTCCGCCCTCGGTGCTCGTACCCCGTCCAACAGCTGTCCTTATAGATGAGCCTCCCCCTCACTGGTCGTGGCGACCATGAGCCTGTAAATCTAAACACGACTCTCAAGGTCTGGGAGTGCGTTAATTTGCCGCTTCGCTGAACGACTCCTCCATCGATTTCTACTTATTCATTTACTTGCTCCTTTCATTTATTACTCTCTCCCCCTGGCTAACTGTCCTGCAACACCATGGACAGCCCATGGGCAGCTTTTGAAATATGTATATAATTCAGCTTTTATTGTGAAGCACTGAATGCATTTCACCAAGGTGATGGCCTCGCGTGGCTGGGTTACCACCGGACTTCTATCAGTGTTGTGTCTTTTGTGTCTCTTGTTATTCCACTAATCGCAGTAAGGCAGAGGTCACTGGTTGAAATGTTCTGTACGGTGCACTTCACAATAAGGGTTTCCTTTGGACTTAATAAAAACGGTAAGTCTATATGCAATCACCCCTCTTCTGAATACCCTGGATTCCATCAGTGAACGCAACTTAACTTGACCCCCGTTGTTCGCTTTTACATGAGTATGTTTAATATTCTCTTGGAGAAGTGAATCGGTCCGCGCGATTTGTCAGCACGTCGCCCGCATGGCTCACGGCTTCTTCATACTGAACAACACTGCAGGACTCTTGGATGCTCTGCTCATAAAGGGGACCTTCTATACCTCCCATTAAACTGTGGCTGAGCGTGTGGTGCGACCACTATCCCTCAGCCTGAGGCACACACACACACACACACACACACACACACACACACACACACACACACACACACACACACACACACACACAC
>JAOPJO010000147.1:1722697-1733127 GCA_027123675.1 Molva macrophthalma | reverse complement strand
TGTGTGTGTGTGTGTGTGTGTGTGTGTGTGTGTGTGTGTGTGTGTGTGTGTGTGTGTGTGTGTGTGTGTGTCTAAAAAGCATGTTGAAAGAGTCACTGCAGTGTGCCGTTCAATGCATTCATACAGTGTCCAACGTGTGTGTGTGTTTTTCACTTTTCCCCTCATTCACACAACACATCGTGGACCAGGACAGCGAAGGAAAACACTTTTTTTTTTTTCTTTTTTTTTTACGAACACCACTTTCTTCCATGTGTGCTGTTATTCATGGTGCAGTCATCATCAGCACTGCGTGAACGCATCGAACAGCACACACCGCAGAGTGACTCTGCAGTGTGCAGAGTCACTACGTAGCGGTTTGTTTATCAGACGGCAGCCTCTTAACACCCCGTTCTACGTGTTCGCGGCTCGGGAGCGTCGCAGCGGAGCACTTTTGCATGCAAATGTGTGCATACAGCTGCCACTCTGACCGGCACACTGAGACGACACATTGATTGCAGCCGCGGCTTGTTTTTAGTCTTTTAACATAATCACGCCGGACGATGAACGCCTCGCAAGCACAATCGACGCTGGTACGCTGTGGTTTGTGATGTTCACATGTGGGCTCTGCATGAGAGCATGCGTGTGTAACACACCATACCAGATCACCTCTCCTCTTTGCCCTCCATCTCTCATTTTTGCAATGTGCGGCTTTAGCCTTTTTTTTCCCTCCTCAAACCGCTCTGCGGGTCTGCTTCTCTCTCTAGTTCTCGAGCAGCTAGTTCTTTGCGGGCTTAGCTCAAACTTCCTTCCACGTCATCCGAGGACTCAAAGAAGCAGCTGTCCCCTACTACAAATCCCTTTCAGAACTCATTCATCCATTTGGCATTGAAGCAAACGGGCAGTTGAGATCCAGTTCCCGATCCCTTCTTGCACCCCCCCCGCCACACATCCCCACTACCATGAGATGGTGGTGGTGATGATGATGATGATGACTCGCACTGCGGGGATAGCTAAGAGGATGTGTTTAGTCTTTGCCACGCTACATTACATAAGCCCCAGTGACGTAACATTTGTTTGGACAGCTGGCTGCCTGGGGCGGCGGTGGTGCTGGGGATAGAGAAGGGGTGAGGCGGGCAAGGGGCGAGACTGAACAGGATTGGGTTTGTTAGGTTGGATGTTGGACTGCTGAGTGGCTTTTATTCACTGGAAGAGGGAATCTGTAACGGGTTTTATCTCCCCCTCCCATTCCACAAGTGGACAATTTAGATGTTTTTGTGCCAGTCTAAATTGAACTGCTGTAGTTTTCCGTATTTGAATAGGCACGTCGATAATCAATTTGTCTTTAACAGCGACAGTGACTCATGATAGTATGTCGTAAGTGATCGATGTCGATGTCTTTGAAACTATTGATGATGGCATACATGACCGTTCCTTCATCCTTTCTTCTCCTAAGTGACATGGACTCTGCGTTCCCTCTCTGGGATCCAGTGGAGGGGCACAGCCGTTGCAAATAGCTTGCCCAACGCATGGCAACCAGCCTGTCCATACATCATGGCTCGGATCGACCTTTTTAGTGTGCGTCTGTTAGACATTGCAGGATTCCTTCTTTGCACATGTGGCACTAAAGCAGCAATTAGGAATCATAAGAAGCTCCCATGAGAAATTGTCACGATAGTTGTTATTCGGAGCAAGCCTCAAGTGCTCACGCCTGGAAGACGATTTCTGGGGGAAAAAATAGTCTAGACTTTTTAAAGGAGTTTACCATTCCTGGCCTCCAAGCTCTGAAGTATGATGCTATTATGCGGGGGAACCACATAATACCTCATCATATTTCACTGCCCACCAAATGACAGAGGACCGGAGGAACCATGTCATTTTCCAGTGCCGTATAAATGAAGGTTTGCTTGGAGCCCTACCCATGTGTACTCGGCAGTGACACTGGGCTGTATAATTTGCGAGGGAGGAAGACGTTGCGCTTTACACTTTGCACCCAGGCAACTTCAGAGTCATAGATTAACTTTGCCGCTATGGAAGGTTGACATTGTAGAGCCAATCATCTTCTTTGTTTGTTTAGAAAACCACTTTTTTATAAAGTGTGAGAGTTGAAGTAACTTTTTCTTTTAAAGCCGAAGATGCCAAAATAAGTTGTGAATTGAGTCCTAGACATGTCAGACATAGGTTGTTCGATCGGACAGTCTAAAATGTTTATCCCCCGAGTTCTCTAACTTTGTTCATGGTGACCTCCACCAAGTGGCGCGTGGCAAGTTAAAGTGCCAGATCAAGCTTTGTCTCCACCTAATCCGCCGTATGCTGCAACAGTATTATGAAATGTAAAACTAATCAAATGAAGTGTAACTATGAAACTATTTTTTCATCAAACTATCAACTTTGATGAAAAAGTCCAGCCATGTAGGCATTTCTTCTGTGAATGCCTTTGAATGCAAGGCAAGAATACCCACTTTTTTTCCCTGCAGCATTAGCTTCAACCATCACCACAGCTTGGTTTGATGACAGCAGGTCACTGCAGCCTACACCGATTGGTTTTGGTTCTGGCTCATCCGGCTCTTGTTTACTGTAAACTCTGGAGCTGGTGTGAAGCTTCTCACAGTAATACAGCTCCCATGGGCTGCAGAGGTCAAAAACAATCTTAACTGGACAGGGATTGACATGCTGATCATCTGTTTCTCAACCGCTATCCCTGTGCTCTATGTGGTGGAAATACTGCTACCGCTTTACTAAGTGTTCACTTATAGGAGTAAATCAATTAAATGTACATTTATTATCATTCTGCTTCTCTTTTAACAGACCTTTGGGGTCTGTCCAATGGGTTGGGTTGGGTTCTGACCCTGCTGCGATTAGGAAGGGGCTTCTACTATTGTACACCCATGTAGACTAGGGACTATAGGGGATGTGTAATCGGATAGCACAATGATTGGCATGCTGTTGTCGTGGTTACCCTCCTCAGTTATAGTGGACCAAGCACGTTGAGTAAAGGGTTGACGCAATGCCGTTTTAATCTTTCGACGTCCTATCTCAACCGCTTGCCGTCACCGTCCACCACTCATGTGTGAGCCTCAGCCGACGAGGCTTTAGTTGAGAAAGTTCACAAAGATGTCCTGTGTCGCTGCATATACATCCTGTTTTTTGTAAAAGCTGTTGGAGCACTGTGGTTGAGTTTGTCGGAGTGTTGTGTGGGCGAACCACATAATATTCCATACCTTGTACAGAGCCACTTGTCTAACTGACAATTTTAGTGTAGTGCAGGTGTTGAGTTTTCCCTTTTTGTTATTTCTACAGCTTCATCTCATTGGTTTATTTGATTATATTTGTTATGAGTCTTTTTGTCAGTGATGACCTCCCAACGGTTTGCTATAGTCCTCAGAAAATGGACATGGTTGAAGCTAGCAAAATAACTAAAACCCACTATGTGTTCACTTCAGGCTGATTATTGACTTATTTTGCATTATTCATTATATGTACATTTTATTAAAATGCATGACAAAACAATAGCCCCCTAAGAAAGCCGACCTGCGTTTGCTAATGGACAAGGTGGGTTTAGTGTCTGCTCTCATAGCTTAAATGCCATCTCTTTTCTTCTGCAGGCCTAAAGCTCCTTAGCCCTGCTCTTAAGACTTGGCCGCTGGGAAACTGCTATATCAGATGGGATTAGTAGATTACTGTAGAAACCCTGTTGTCACCGTCCCTCTTTTTCTTCACCGCTCCTCTCTGAATCGATTGCACAGGTTCTATGACAGAACTACTTCACCATACGGCGACCTCTAGCCTACAAGGTTGTTGAGTGGATATCAACTTCACAGTTCTTGCTTGGCTGCAATATTGTTTGTATGGTGCCTGAATCTGTGCATCCTATGGGAGCTTTAGTGAGGCCCAGACCAGCGGTATGTCGATATTAGAAACTACATAAGAGGGATGTAGGAGCTATTTTGAATCTGTCCATAGGAAAGGTTTGTTGGAATCAGTTGTATGTAAAATGTAAGGAAAGGGCTACATCTATTTAACTGCTGTGCACAAATGTAAGCACAGTGCTTTGCCTCTCGCACATTTTAGAAGTCTTTGCATTTTTCTCGCTTGCTTCAATGTCGTGTGTGTGTGTGTGTGTGTGTGTGTGTGTGTGTGTGTGTGTGTGTGTGTGTGTGTGTGTGTGTGTGTGTGTGTGGTGATTTCACAGTGAAAGCACAACACAGCATTCCAATTACTACCATGGAATGTGCCACTCTTCTCTTGTAAACTGCAGCTAATATTCCCACATGGGGACAAGAGCATGGCCTATTTGTCTTGTAAAACTGGTTTTCAAGCCTTGTTCTGGGCTGCTGTCTCGGTTGCCAGGTAGATGCTTCTCACTTTTGTTCATTTGCGTTCCAAACCGGAAATACCAGTCCGGGCTGACTGATCGCTACGCATTTCCCAAGGACAGGTGGTTCGACATGGGATGAGGACAAAAGCAAATGCTGCTGCTGCCTCTGCTGTAGATTTTAATAATATGAGCGCGCAAGCTAAAGTGTGCCTTGAAAGGCTAACCTTGTGGGTCTGAAGCACTTTACAGTACTATTTCTGTGTTTCATCTGCTGGAGCGGAGAAGGGAGGATTTTGCTATAAGGGAGGACTGACACACTAAGACACACGGTCTGACCACATACCTGCTAACGGACACACAAGCAGGGCAAGACATTAAAGCGGCCCCACCAAAAGGCTAACGATTCATCCTCCGACTGCTCTGTATCAGTAAAGTTACAACTAGCATGTTGTTTACCCGCTTAAAGGTGCTGCAGGTAGTATTTAAGAGCTGTACTCAAGCTTCTGGGGGAAGCTCTTTGCTGTGGTTACTGTCCCGTACTAGAGGGAATTCATTGTCTAGACTTATTATTTCACTATAAGCTTCCGACTATGGTTCTGTTCAGCCTGAAACCTAGGCACTAGTCATCGGGATTCAGGACTTATTTTTGAAATAGATCTAGGGCATGTTCTTTTTTTAGTACTCCAAAGAAGTTCAGAACCACATCCCTTACAGCTTTCAGCACCGATGATGTAGGAAATAGCTTGCTTGGTTCAACTGTAACATTCAAAAAGTAAAATTCTGTATCAAAACGATAATGGAGTTTAACTGCCATTCATGACTTTGAAAATGATTTGCAAGTAACGGGAAATGTATGTTTTTGGGGGGGTGGGGTACTGTGATATGTGACCCACACAATTAATTTTCTTTTTGAAGGTTTTCAATTTGAAGACTTCAAAGGTTTAATTTCCAATCCGGTGTTCGTGTGACGACAGGAAAGGCCAAAGCAGTGTCAGCAGTGATTTTTGTTTTTGTGTGACTATATGCTAAGCATTCACTCCTAACAGGTCAGGACGGGTTTCAGAAGATGAGAGGCAGCACATTATCCTTTTTTATTAAAGAGACTGCGTGGTCTTCGTTGAATTGTTGTCAGCCGCAAACTTTTACCTTCTATGCTAGCCTCTAAGGCATCACCCACCACTCCAGCTCCACAGTAAAAGTTTCCAATGGAGCCTGTGTGGTCCCTTATGATGTTCCTGTTTGTGTACCTTTTTCTCACACTTGATTGCTTTGTGCTGGTGTTGCTCTCTTCCATTGATTCATACCTGCCCATGTTGTCTCAGTGTCTCTGGGGGATAGATGGACCGGCTCTGCAGCAACTCAATCATAAAGCGGTTATCAGCGCACCTCCAGAGCAGCAGTTGGATTGTGAAAGCTCTCGTCTGTTGCTTTTATGTTTCGTCATTCATCAGTTCTTTGTCGGATAAGCGAGGCACAGCTTTCGGTTAAGCGGCCTTGGTCATATCTCCGTTGTGCTACATTATGTTTAAACAACGTCCTGCTAATGTCAGCATTGCCATCAAGTGTTTGCTTTTTGTTTGAAATTGTCAGATTATAAGTCACAGGCCAAGTGATCTAAATGGATCTCTCTAGTGATGAATCATCTGAAAACATTACTGACCAAATGAAACGTGATCAAACTGAGAAATACTGCAAACCCTTTTTCTCTAAACTTGACACACCGTATGCTCTGGGATCTCTCTCGCTCTCTCTCTCTCACTCACTCACTCACTCACTCACTCTCTGAGGCCTTTCTACAAATGTATGCTTTCTTCTCTGTAGCTGCAGGAGGTGAAATGTCAGCCACCATTTTTTCTCCTTCTCTCTCTCTCCCTCCCTACATTCTTTAAGAACAGTGGAGACAGGCTGGTACATGTTGTGGAGCAAGATATTTGAGTGAACAAATGGGGAATGAAAGGGAAGGCCTGAACAAGGAGTTTTTTAAAGTGGAGATTTGAAAGAACAAAGTAACATTTAAAACAAATAAATAAGTGTGATGATTTGATTGTTGTTTATTGGGGACTAGAACTCTATTCTCAGTCAACAGTTTCTTCTCTTGTGTTTTCACTCGGGCCATTATGCCTTCTCACCACCGTGTGCCATGAGTCATTCAGACTCATTGCTTCTTTCTTTAGTCCGCCTGAGCTTCCTTTGGACTCTCATTTTCCTTTCCTTGTCTCCATTCAGCACACCTTATTTTGTTGTGAAAGGAGAGTGCAAAACACAGATGGGGAACCGCAGTGCATGGCCACCAATTATAATGATGCATTCCACAACATTGAATCTTTTTAAAGGCTTTGCCTATGTGTTCCAATAAGGGTTGGAATTCCAAGGGCAGAAGCAGCTTTAGTAACACTTTCTTTCATCAATACACTTGAAATGGCTTTTTTATGAGACATATTTTCAATCCTGTGTTTCCTGTCCTGTTGGGACAGGATAAGAAATGCGGTTCGGGGATTGTTTGAGAGCCATTGTTCAGGTTGCGCCAATCAGTAAAACATTACCAAAAATACGTTTCCATGGTCCTACTTCATTAGCTCCTCACTGGGGTATAATGGACGCCTCTCTGGGACTATAATGTTAAGACTTCCTGTGTATTTTGGGGTGCCAGAGTGAATAGAGCTCCTGTGTCAGGGCATATGACCTTTTCTTTTCTCCAGCACCCACGCACTTAAGAGGTCCGAGACCTCTTCTTATACGACCTTTTCAGAGACCTGCGTCACATTGACGTCACAAAGACATCAGAACCATCAACATCCTGAAACCATACTGCATAACACATCAGCAAAACATCAAACCCTGCGTTTGATGGACTGTGGTTTCATCTGCATTGAGCGCACAAGGCTTTTCATGCTGGTTCCTCTTCACTTTGAGGCCCTTCCTATTCCAAGTGAAGTAGTTGGACAGATGAGTCCCAAAGGGCTTCACACCGCTCGCTGAACAGTGTGTTCAGCACTCTTGGCTGTAGACTTTACTCCGGTTTTCCTCTGATCTCACTTCAGTAGGAGACTTCAATGAGACGTCTTCATCTGTAGACTACGTCTTTGAGCTGCTGACCGTTTCCCAGGTCACCACCGTCATGAGACCATCTGATGAATGATATGGGCTTAAGATGGGGTAGCTTTGATGATGGTCGACTTTTCAATTTTTATAGCAGGACAACGTACCAACGGGAATCAAAAGGATGTGAATCAGTAACGTCCAAACTATGCTGCCACAGTTGGCCAGAAGATGTCAAAAGATTTCCAATTCTGACCCCCTGGCAAAATCAGTAACGGAATCGCCCCATCTCGCAAGCCTCTTGTCCTTCTTAAGGGGAAAGAGATGCAGATCATCATATCCGATCGTTAAAAACGATGTTTGTTTTGCAGTATAATAACAGGCAACACCAATGCTCAGGGTCAGAGGTCCATCATTTCCAGGAAATATTTGGGGAATTTCATTGTAATCTCGAGTAGGACTTTTGCACACAAACTGGTAAAAGTCTGATGTAATCCAATCACAAAATGTGGCCTGGATACGAAAGGGTGTGGAAATGGTGAGTGTTCGTTACACTCACAATCACTACCAAGTCTATGAGGGGGGGTAAATGTGCACCCCTCATACCTCAAACAGACATTGATGCCAAAAGAAAATGTAGCTTTGTCAATGTTACTAAAAGGTTTTTTTTATTCAACATGTATGAAATGTACATCAGAATATGATATAAATGAGACATGTATCATATTCTGCATTTGGATCCTTGTCATTTAATTATTCCAAAATAAAAGGTTCATTGTACTACTTAAAATCTCTGAAGGCCCCGGCTTCCTCGTCAGCCCATCGGCGATTCAAGCCCTTTGAAGCGTCGATGTCTCTGAGGGCGTGCCTCCATTCATGATCGTGACCAGGACATTTGAGACCCCTGTACGCTCGTATCCTTCATGTGTGGTATCCATCAGAATAATTAATAACTTTGGACTCTAGTGTCATGGTGACACTCAAATTTCATGAGATGTTTTTACTACAAACAGTGTTTTGACATGAAGCAGTCATTAGCTGACTGAAGAAACGCACCTTTGTTGCATGTTTGGCCTAGGAGGACAATTGACCTGGAATAGTCCCGCATCCACCCGGGACATTACTATCAACCAGGACATGGCTGCTGGTTACGGATGGGCATTTTGGGAATATTGATAATGGTCGAGGAATTTCGGTACTGCGTTTTGGTTGTCGGTTGAATATTGGGAGTATATTTCCCCCGGCTACAGCCCAAATGTCTGCGTACAAGAACACGCCTAGAGACACAAACTGTTCCCTGGGCACTCCCCGTGGAATTACAACACCCACCCACACACACACAAACACTTAGCCGTCTGCCTTACCATTTCCAAACCAAATATTTTCCTGCATTGTTGCTTGCCCTTAGTGTCTGAGATTTATGTCAGGGGTACTTTTGTTTTCAAAATGATGTTTTTTCCACATTGCCTTAATGAAAAAACAATATAAAAAATCAAATAAAAAAAACATGCATCCTTGTTTGCATAGAATCATCTGTGGTTGTATTGAAATTGGCTTGCTGCTGCAGATTGCACTGCGAAAAAGGTTGTGCTTTGAGAAATTATGTCCGGTATTGGAGCACAATTACTTTGGCATTCACATTGCCAATATCTGTATTGTGGCTGACTAGAATCTACTGCAGATCTCAACAAACCTGTCGGCTGTACTGCTCTATAACTCTCTGATAGGGTGTCAAAGGGGAAAGCTAATCTTTAGTGTTTGTAATAATATTACATTTTATTTAATGGCACCTTTCATGGCACTCAAGGTCACCTTCCATCGTATAAGATCAGTGATAAAACATAAAATAAGCATTTAAGTAAGAAACATAAGTACAATCACCAGTAAGACAATAAGCAATAAGCAACAAAACATATCTCAGCAATAAGCAATTAAAATAAGATGCCGTTGATAAAGTTAAAGAAAGGGCTAGGTTAAAAAGATGGGTTTTAAGAGCATTATTTATCTAGTGGATATCTCAATATAGATTGTGACTGGTTACAATACTCTGACTTGATCCAGCTAATCCATTGAAAATTCACTTAACGACAACCATACAACTCTCCACTGACAAACAGAAGACTAGACTGGTTGTTATGGGGCAGTTCTTTCCCAGGCACAAACATTATGGGAATTTGAGTGATGACCAAAAGCATTGCAGGATAAAGAGACTATCAAATGAATATGGTTGGTCAATTGGATTTTAGGGATTTCCATAAAGCACTGTATTAATATGCAAGGTGGCTGAACAGCACAAACAGATACAGATTAGTGGGCCATAAGCCTGCAGGAGAATGTGTAGAGTGGTACTCTATAGTAGCGCTACTACGATGCCCCAGAAAACCTATATCTCCTTTTCGGATCTTAATTCTCTTCAGTTTGCTTGGATCTGATCTAAAGCCGCTGGATTAAGATAAAGATGCATGATAACCCGTCCAATGTGAAAAGATTAGCTAAGTGTTTATGCAGAAGATTCCTGGGCTTTAATACCTGAAAGCAACAAGTACTACCCTACTGTTACATCACCAGAACACTTGTGATTGGCTGACTGATGCTGGGTGGCAGTTAAAGGGCACTTATCTGGCAAGCGACACCACACTGAACAATCAGAAACTGAAACCGTAATAGCTTACTTTGTGTTGCTTTCTTAGATTGTAGGGTTGCTTGCGCTCCCTAATAACCTGCTACATTACAATAAAGTTGTGCTCCCCCCAGGCCAAGCTATTCTTTCAAGTCACCTGCTACAAAGCTGTTACTAATTGTTTGCTCAAACAACATGTGATATTAGTCATGCAACAGCAACGTGATTAGTGTTGTCTCTATAATGTCGTCACCAACATGCAGATGTGATATCTGTGAGTCATCGTTTGCCATGGTCCTCATAGAGCAGAGCACTTGGCAGTTTGGCCATTACAAAAAAAGGAGTTTCTCTGGGGCATCAGTGCCTCCAGCCCTCGAAAGACTTTAGATCCATTGCCAGCTGTATTTACACACACACACACACACACACACACACACACACACACACACACACACACACACACACACACACACACAC
>JAOPJO010000147.1:1577887-1590798 GCA_027123675.1 Molva macrophthalma | reverse complement strand
TCTCTCTCTCTCTCTCTCTCTCTCTCTCTCTCTCTCTCTCTCTCTCTCTCTCTCTCTCTCTCTCTCTCTGTCTTTATGTATGTAGCACACATTATTACAGACCAGCCTATCTCCACATACAATCTATTTCTCATATCTTACAACTTTGTGGGCCTGTATTTTACTGGAAAGGAAGGAAACTGATTCAAACTTTGATTGAAATTGAATGTTGATTATGGATCCTAAATGTGTCATAGTTTTAGTGTTCATATCTAATGCAATCTCGTGCTGTATATATTACAGTAACAGTAGCACTTGAGATAAAATTATTACATGGTTTCATAAAATGCACTAACACAATCTAATGTTATATAGTTGTATTTTATCATTTCTAATCAGCAAATGGCCAATCAATATTGGAAATTTCAAAATAATTATATCACACTCTACAATCTAGATTATGTTTTCTAAATGATTTGATTATCGGCAATATGACCTATTCTTGATTGCTCTTAATGGCTCAAATTTTCAATTAATTAACAGGAAACCTGAGATAATTTGTAATTGATTATATGAATACATTTTGCAATTAATTGTAATGCTCCACAATAGGATCCTGCAGTCCTATTTTGTGGTAGCAGAACGTCTGGGGGAAGACAGCGCACAGCATGGGCTGGAAACATACAACTGCCAGGGGAGGAGTTACGTCTTGCTTCCTTCCGTTCCTACTGATGAAATCTCATCGCGAAAGTGGATGACGTTTACAGAAGGGGATTTTAATTAGTGTATTAATAAAATATAGTGTATTTTACTTTTTCGGTTTTCGGTTTTTACAGTTTTCTGCTGCTGCCCGAGTTGTGTTTCAAATTACGTGCCTTCAGATCCCCGCCTCCAGCAGCCTGATAAATCAAAGACAAAACTAATATGAAGTCAATTAAAGTGAAATGCCCCGTTCAACCAGATCTGAACTCGTCGGTCATGAGACTTTCGATTTTAAATTAGCGTAAACAAATGATGATGATGAAATGATGAGATGTCATCAGAGGTTAATGAAACATAAGTTCGAAATAATGGCTTCCCCTGACAACAATGATTTAGTCAGTGCGTTTTCCATTCCAGGTCGGGGTGTTTAATTGTTTTGGCCTGATTTTTTTTATGATTCGCTGTTCTCCAAGTACCCCGGGCTGCAGGGAATTAAGCAACTTGGCACACAGGAACAGTATGCTGCATCCATGGAAGCAAGCACAATAAATATCAACTGAGATTGTTCTAGATTCTACCCAACCTCAAACAACGCTTCCACTTTCGGAAAAGCTCCATGACGAGAGCCGTGCTTAAACACAACAAAATCTTGGAGTTCAAAATGTAATGTTGAGCTTGACTTCGGTAAGTATCCTCAACCTGGCAACCTGCGTCAAGACTTGGGAGGAGGGGGCGGTTGGAGACGACTCTCTTCAATAATGTGAATTTGGACTGCAGTACCTATTTTTAAACGCTCGGTGTCAATGTTACATATAGTACCTTTAATATAAAATCTGATTTGTGGGACTACAGTCTGGAGAGTTGCAGACGATGGGCTCTGCTGTTGCAGCTACTAACATGGGCTGACTGAAAACCAACAAAAAGCATTGTTACTGCCGACCGAGTGGCAAAATGTATGATTTGTTGGTTGATTGATTGATCGTTTGATCCGTCAATGTCCCAATGATAGCTGGGAGCATTTGCCTTGCGGATATATTAGCAACGTTTGGTATCGAGGCAACGTCATCAGAAGGGGTCGGACAGGCGTAGCCTGTAGTTTTTTTCCTCGGTGTATGTCTGAACGCCTACCGCTCCATATCCATTGTACCGCTTCGTACGCAGTTCATTCTCCCCTCACCAATACCAATTTTGTGTATTTTTGTTTCATAACGATTCATCGTACTTCGACCGTTTTGTCAACGCATACAAGTATCTATATTGTGAGAAAAACACGTAACAAGATGGAGAATTGTAGCTTTCAGACTGAGCTGGTGTCCATCATGGAGATTTTAGCCAAGGCAGCAGTCGCTGAAATAAACAGACGTGTGGACGACAGTTGTGCAGTGTTACGCCTGGAAATTTCTCAGAGCCAGAGTGATATCTATGTCCTTAAAAAGAAGTGTGAAGTAATGGAGGCAGAGCTCAAAAGGTCGAGGATTCGAGCAAAGAAAAAAGGTAACGTTACTGGCGTTCAAATGCTGTGTACAATCGCGTTGCTGTGTGTGTGTGTGTGTGCTCTCGAAAGGTAAACACTGTTCGTGTGTTGTTCCCTTCAGGTTTTAGCACTTCCGTTCACGAAATATGTTCTCCATTGGCCAAAGACGTCTTAAATAAAGAGGCAGATACGGTATCATGGGGCAGAGAGTCGACAATTGAGCAAATTCAAGCCCTGCAGGTAATCATTATCGATGCGTCTTATCTCTTGGGGGCGGGGTTAACAGTTATGTGGTAATAAAGCTATATATATATATAAAGCTATAATATATATATTATATATTTTTATCCACCTGAAATGAACAATGAAGTCAATTATCCCTCACCATACGTTTAGTCACAGGATTTTTAATGCTGAAAATTGAGTGCGTTTCAATAACTAATAACTTCCACTGACACTTTTTGTTGCGTTCTCTCAGATCCTGTTAACCAGTGTGTGCTAAATAATGTTGGTGTTTCAATATTTAGTTTTGTTTTGCAGCGTGGAGATCTGGAGTCTGTGAACGAGATGGATGTCCTGCCGATCAAAGAAGAGGGCACAGAGGAAGACACGTGGAAAGACGGCCACCAGGGGCAAAGTAAGTCAACAGGACTTCAAATTGAATTGATGGACCATGCCCACACATGGCCTTTAATGACAAAGACCTACACACAATGTTATAGTAGGGAGATAGTATGGTTAACCCTACCCATAGTTATATATCCTTCAACATATAGAACATTAGAGACTGCCGGGCGAGTTCTCAGGAAATACTGAAAAGCCTGCTGCCTAAAAGCATGCTTACTTTGTCTTACTTATGAACACGTAGGGCTGCAGTCCGCAGCTCATTCTGAACTCGCTTAAAACTTATTTCGTGAATTTGATTCGTCGTGCTATTGATGGCTTCGTCAATGAATACATCTCTATTGTGAAAAAACATGTGTCTATGTGTGCGCTTTTGAAAGGTAAACACTTGGTTTGTTTGTTGTTTTCTTCAGGCTTTGACACTTCTTCTGTTACCGAAATATGTTCTCCATTGGTTAAAGACATTTCAAACAAAGAGGTGGACATGGTATCTTGGGGCAGAGAGTCGACACTTGAGCAAATGCAAGCCCTGCAGGTACTAATCATTTACTTGATTATCGATGCATCTCGCTGTCATCTTTCTTATTTAATTAAGAAAGTATTAATTATAAACACATTTCAATGTATGAATCCCTCAGGTAATCATGCAGGATTATGACAATTACGCCTAACCATACGTCGAGTTACAATGAATGAATACATGAATGAATGAATGAATACATTGAAAGGTAGTCAGTGTGTTTTGAGTTTTACTTTTGTTAACTTTTTGTCGTTCATGGCCCGATTCCATGTAAACCCCTGTAGGCTAAATGTTGTTCGTCTTTCAAAATGTTTTGTAGCGTGGAGATCTGGAGTCTGGGAATGAGATGGACGTCCTACCGATCAAAGAAGAGGGCACAGAGGAAGACACGTGGAACGGCCACCAGGGGCAAAGTGAGTCAAAATGTGTTAATTTTTTCCCTCCATCCTTCCCCTTTATACAGTCCTTCCACATGTACAACATAAGTCAATGCCAAGCGATTCTTCAGGCAATGCTGAAAGGCATGTTGATGATTTCTGAGGGTAGTGACACAACAAATTTCGTAACCATCTGGTCGTTACTGGCAAATCAATCTGTCTGATCAATTTGACCTTTTGACTGGAGCCTGTGTACGCTTCTTAACCACAACTCAGTTAATTGTCTTAAACGTCCTCTCTCTCTCATGTCCAGGCACCAGGGCTGAGCCCCTCTCCCCCGAGGACTTCCCGGAGCACTATCACTCCGAGAGCCCGCCCCTCCTGAGCGACCCCCCGGAAGCCTTCCCTCGCTTACAGGAGCCGCAGCTGGTGCATGACCGGACTCATACGGAGCTAGCCATGAAGCGGGAGGAGCCCGATAACGTGGCGACATGCGCGATCAACTCGGGGAGCGCCTTCCTCCAGGAGGAGGAGGCCGAAAGACAGCAGTGGGCGCCTGCCGAATGCAGCTCAGACGACGCCGGCTCGGGCGACCCGGGGTTCCTGTACGGGGCCGCGCGACCAGAGTACGAGCAGAGTCCCTCGCTGTTCAAAAACGGCCTGCCGGCCATTCGCTACGTCAGCGTGGACCTAGGGCAGCCGGTGCATTCCGCGGGGAAACTGCTTCTGGCGAGCAGGCTGACGGCTGCGCGGGCCAGGAGGCGTGCCAGGAACTTAAGCTACAGACGGCTGCAGCAAACGCACGCGCAAGGCGAGGCTCACCACAGCGGGTCCAGTCATCAGCCGGCGCAGCAGCAACAGCAACAACAACAACAACAGCAGCAGCAGCAGCAGCAGCAGCAGCAGCAATACATGATGGCCGCTGGGGACATAAGCGACGTCAGCGAGGGCACGTCGGCAGCAGGGAACCACCTGGGCTTCTGCAGCAACAGCCGGGGCAACGTGGCTCTGGCCAAGGCCCGGATGAGGGCTCTGTCGTGGAGGAGCGGCGGCGTCGGGGACAAGCGGTTCTGCTGCACGTACTGCGACAAGAGCTTTGTGCGCTTCTGCCAGCTGGAGGAGCACCTGCGGCGCCACACGGGGGAGAAGCCGTTCAGCTGCCTGCAGTGCGGCAGGAGCTTCACCAAGCAGTGCAACCTCATCCGGCACGCCGTGGTGCACAGCGGGGAGAAGCCCCACCAGTGCGCCACGTGTGGGAAATGCTTCACGCAGCGCTCCAGCCTCAAGTCCCACCAGAAGACGGCCCACTGATCCTCCTTCCGCAGGAGGCCGCCGCGTGGACGAAGTCAACGGAAAAAAAAACTTGAAGCTTCGAAGTGTCATCGACGCAAAGATTCAATTGTTAAACGTTTTTTCAGAAATTGTAAGTTGGGTTATTAAAGTGACAATGTGTTAGATTTACATTTATAAATGATTTATGTACAATTATGTAGATATATCTGATGATGAAAGCTGCAAATAGCCATAATCCCATATAATCAATTTCTCCCTGTACCTGATGTATTGTATTTTGAAAGCTTTACTTCAGGCCAGATTAAAATCTTGTTCTTACTTTACTTGTAGTTACTCCAGGGGGGGGGGGTGCTTTCCCTGTGTTTTTGAGAGGTGGAGAGTAATGAAGAACTGTCACAGCTGAGTTTTTAAACGACTAGTGTTTTGGCTTTGGCTGCTGGTTGTTATTGAGTGAGTGCTGGCAATCGCAGCAAGTGGGAGGGGCAACGTTAAGACGAAAGCGGTTGCGATGTTGTTTTGTAATTCTGTCAATAGAGGCACAAGTCGTACACATTGTCACTTTAAAAGGGAACGGTAACGTTTGCCAATTTTCTATTAACTTTTTTTTTCACAGAAACTGACTTCGTTAGTATATGTACTAGGATAAACTACTAAATAGGCTAATAATTAGAGATTTTCTTAGGACTAACAGAGTGGCTGTAACATTGTAGTTCGCAAGCGTGGTTTGGTTTTCCCCTGGCACATGTTCCAGAAGGCCTGATTTTGAAAATGTTAATGAATCATAAGTTGTCATGCTATCTGAATGGAGTTTGCTCCAAACTCCATTCAGATAGCATGACAACTTATGATTCATTAAGCAGGTCCTGTTGCATTAACCCTGTTGACACCTGCAGCAATGACTTCTATCATGCATATAATTGGTTTTAAATATTGGCAACCAACATGTTTCCTTTTGACAATAGTTTAGCTGCTGTAGGCAACATTCGACAGTTGTCAAGAGCGAGAGCAGAAGAACGGAAGATTTGGAAACTAAACAACCAACAAAAGTATCCTCCCTCTCTGCTCCCGGCCTGCGTTTCTCTGCCATTGAGAAGTGTTGCATTTCACGCACCTGTGATTGACAGGCAAGATGTATTCCCTGAATAATTAGCTGGGAACGGTCCTAAAAACGAAATGGGCTCATAGAGAGGCAGGCACAGTCAACTGAAAACAGATATCTCACAGCGCATTTCGCTCATTCAAAGCTGACAGATGGCTATGCCAGTTCTAACAAATTGCACTGAAATAGCAGCTCATAAATCGAACAGCACCTTTAAACTTCTTAAACCTCACATTTTAAATTAAAATCATTGTACTCCTTTCTTGTTTATAAAGTGGGTTACATTTCAGAGGCCAAAAATGCCCCTGGAAAGGTCACAGCTCATGATCCTCCTGTGTTGCAGTGTCCATTGTATTCTATACACATTGTTTTAAATAAAGACAAACACATGGTATGCAGGACTACTCTGTTAACATTACAATATACAATTATACAACATACAATTAGTATGCTACATTGCCACAGCATTCTTCATTTAATTTGTTGCTAATGGGTTACTTTTATCATATATAGGCTATACGGTGCAGAAAGTCCTCATGTCATACATAACCAGAATGTCTTCTTTGGCTGCAGTACAGTAATATCATGGTCAGAATCCATAATCTTTCCAATTTCTGTGTGTGATTGGTGATGTCTTTAAAAGCCTGCCATGATCGCATGCTTAGATACAGAGTGAGTGCCATCTAAACCAGCTTCTTGGAACAGGTCCCTGCGCTCAGAGAATGATGGAGTGTTCGGCTATATTTTCCAGTATGAAACGAGGTCCGTCTGTCCTGAGATAATACTATCAAATTGAGATCCAATAAGTCTGGGAAGTAATGAGTTAATTTAATGATCTATAGATTGGCAACTCAGGGACAGTAACAATGAAACAATACATTATTTTTGTCATCAAATCTTCCAGATTGAAAACCCTGGCACAGTTTTTAGTCAATCATAAAGAGCAACTGCAATCACCAAATTAATTCACCAGAAGTGCTGCTCTTCCTTTTTTTTTCGAATTTCGTGTTTGGTGCTCCTGTGGTCACTCACCACAGGTTCTGCACTTCCTATTTTTGAGTTCAGTGCTTGGTGCTCTTGTGGTCACTCAACTGTTTTGTAATCCAAAAACGTGTCAATTTTTGTTAAGACTTTATTAGTATAAATTATTATATGGATGTAGTCATTTGAGTGTATGTGCTGCCGTTGTTGCGTATTAAAATCAATTTATGTATTTACCTACATTGTCACTATTGTTTCATTGAACTCTAACCACGTAATGTCGAGTTAATTACTTCACTGAAACTTTTTGTCCTACCAAAGATACCGTATGAGAAGGGTCACGTGATCACGGCATTCGCCTGAATGTATCTTATGTACGGAAGTCGGTCGTAGTGTATGGGGGCACTGTTGCTAACTATTCATTTATGGTAATATTGTTAACGTTATCATTGAAAGCACATTTGTCCCTTTCTTGGTAGGTAAGGTTCCGATCGGGCGGAAATGCTCATCCAGGAAAACATGGCAAACGTTGTCGTATTTCAAAGCAGGCTATCCTCAGTCATGGACATGCTAGCCAAGACTGCAATCGTAGAAATAAGTAAATTGTGGGACGATGCCTTTGCCTTTGTGCAACTTGAGATACGCCAACGAGAAGATGAAATCGAATCTCTAAAAAGCAAGGTACTGATGATGGAAAAGGAAAGGATGGAACTCATTTCAAAGACGCCACCATCAGCTCACCCCTCGGCTCCATGTTTTTCGCCACCACACCAACCAAATCATCTAGGGAAACCCGATGATAACGGTATGGACAATTTAGTTGGTCTTTATGTATTAATGCTATCTCCAACTTCTAATGCTTCTCAGTCCTAAATACTCATATATACCTATATATTTTGTAATAATTATTTTCATTCTACTTTCTAGAGCTGCATCTTGCTATATTTGTAGATACTTAAAATATATGTTATGTATATATTAGTTTAAAGTAGCCTTTAAAAAATTTTTTTTAGATTACAACCACATATCTAAAATGTACTATATTGTTGTCCTTTGCGTCTTATTCTAAGAAAATGCATTTCTTCTCTTCTCAGGGCCCATTGTTGTATTGATTCAAACTAAACAATCACTGCCAATTGTCAGAGAGACGGCGGACACGTTAGAAAACACCTCCACTCCCACACAAAGAGAAGAAAGACAGCTGGAGCTCCATGGGTCTTGGCACAATGAAGCTGACGAGGAGTTGGGTGTTGTTGAACTAAAAAAAGAGGCAGTTGAGTCGCGTGTTGCTGAACTAAAGGAAGAGGCCGTAGAGGATGCTATCCAAATGGGGGATATGGCGCAGGACATGGAACACAATTCGGACTACGGTTCCAATCAAACTGCGACCGAGGCGGACCTTCAAGCAGCCGATGGCGCCATGGAAGACAAGGACAGTCAGCAATGGTCGTCCGTTTCCATTGCAGACAGCGATGACACAGACGACTCAGATTGCATCTTCAGACCACAGCAATTTTCTGAAAGTCTGGATAAGGAAATGAAGTTTATACAAAATGCACTGGACAGTCTTGACAATAATCAATCCGAAGCGGGATACATAGATCGGATAATTCAGGCACAGCCAGGACAGCCTATGGAGGTCCAGGTCATGGGACTAGTGCCCACAGATAAACATTGTGCAAGCGATCAGTACGACCTAATGCAAATCAGGGCTTTGAAGAATTGTCGCGTGAGGGAGAAGTGGTTCATATGCCCGTTCTGCGGCAAAAGCTTCGATCGCAGCAGCCACCTGGAGATGCACCAGCGTATCCACACGGGGGAGAAACCATACACGTGTTCCGTATGTGGGAGGTGCTTCTCCCAGCGGAGCAACCTCCGTACTCACCAACGGACTCACAAAGAATACTTCCATCATTCGCTAAGCACTGAATTAAATCCTCAACACTGAATGAGGGAGTAAGTGCTACGAATCAAATGCCAGGGAAAGACAGCACCTCCTTTGGTGAAACATAACCTTGTTCCCAGGCGGGATGTAATGAGGGAGAACGACTGGAGGCGGATTCTTCGAATGTGTGGATAGTGGTGAGAGAGATGGACTTCAAGGGGAGGGATATTCTCTTCTTGCTAACGTTGTTAATAGTGTTTCACCGGGTATGTCTTAGGGACATACACAGAAAGAAAGAGATCGGAATTTGCATTTCAGTAGTGAGAGGGAGCGGAGCTGACCGGATGCTATCCAATAATAATAATCCTCTTTCGCCCCTGCGGTTATTGTGCTCTGATTGGCTGAAATTATGTGACGTCCCAGAAGTTTGTTTAGTGTTTTGGGTTCATTTTATTGTTCTATGGCAGATGATTTAATGTTGACTTAACTGGGGTTAAAAATGTGCCTGGTATCAGACACTGAATCCCCGCCCACTTGAAAAATATATTATATAATTGTATTCAGGGTCTGGTGTCGGTTGGTTGAGTGTCGCTTGGCATGAATTATATTATATTATATAATTATAATATATTGCGATGGAATGTGTCACCATAACGGGCAACAGTAAACAACTCTGGTGACTCCAGTATGAAAAAGTTTGGAATCTGCCTTTTTGGTATTTTTAGAGTATATGGATTGTGCTATTGAAGCGGTTTTGAAAACACTAACAGAAATATCAGCTTTATTAAAAAAATCGCAGCGCAACATGACTAGCGGAATCGTTTTCTACTGCGTAATTGGTTAAGGTGGAGGTAACAGTCTCAGAAAACCGCTTAAATAGAAATTCAGGTTGATTGTCCGGCTAGTTCAAAAACCCATGACGTGGTTTGAATGTGGTGCCTAATGACAATTATTACCGCAATTCTACAATCAGTGCACTGCTTGGATTTGTTGATTACATTGTTACATTACTAATACTCCCAACTCAAGAGTCAATCAACACATAACAATAAACAAGTCACCAAATGTCTAATATTTTCTATTATAAAAAGAGACTCAACAATGGGTTTTCACATTTTATTGTCCTCAACAGAGGACTAAATGATATGTTCACGTTCTTTATCTGCCAATTTTAACTAAAAAATAAACATTTACAATATTTTTTTGTCCTTGCTATACTTTTGAGTAAACATTTCAATGCCATCAGTGACATCACACTTTCAATTGCTTACCACAATATTTACAGAAGTGTATCTTGGGAGTCTGTTTTTGACCTGGTTTCCTACGGTAGTGCATCGGTAGAAACCAAACCCGGATAGTCAACCGCTCCGCGACGTCTTGTCTGATCTCGGAAGCATAGACTGTACGTGGCCAAAGAGTTCAGTGGGCAATAATCAGCATGATCCATTAGTTGAACATCTTCATTAGAGTGATCCTGTTTTCTAGGCAGTAATAGAGTGAGCATATAAGACTCTGTTGCAAACCGACTCTTACTTACTCCTCTTCATCCTTGATGGGACATGAGGCCTCAAACAGACCCACTCAACACAATACCCTCATAGTATGTGTTGAGTGTGTCTGTGAGCCACAAGGCTACAAGGCATCCATGCCCACAAGCTAATCATGCAATATCGTCAGATTTTATCCCCCCCCCCCCACCACCCCCATGGCGATTTGCGAGCCTATGTTTATGGGGCCCAGCTGATCCCAACTGTACATGGGCCTATCAAACCCTTTGGAACCAATGGTGGAAGAGGGCTATAAAAATACATTTGACTCCGCTCTCAGCAGCTGACCGGATAGAAACTCCCATTACTACAAAGAAGACTCATCCAGAGCAGCGTGTGAGAGGACACGTACAGGTAGATCGTGGACGTTTGGCACTTGTTGTCCATGTTCTCTTTACATGAACCAAATTGAAGTCTCTGACAGATTGTGCACAGCTATGACCAACACCACAGTAAATACTTCTCCGAATTTTTTTTTTTTTTTTTTAACTTATGAGTGTACAAGAGTGGGGGGGGGGGTGATGTATGCTACAGTTGCTGTTGGATTTCAAACCTTAGTAGTTCAGCTTCATTAAGCCATCAAAACTGTTCATTACGTAAAGCTGAACGAAGCAGTGACCAACCATGACCATGCCTGATTTCTTGCCCACGCTCGGCTATCGCGTGGTCGTAATTCCCATTCTGGGCAATGGAAGGGCCCATCGTGGTCGTGGCGACCAGAGAAGCTGTAGCCCTAGATGACCTGGCCCCTGGGGTGCAGCAGGATAGCGTTGGAGTGGGGCTTGGGTCGGAGCACGCCGTTGCTGTAGTAGAAGTGGTTGGTGAGCGCCTCGGAGATCTGGAAGCTGCTGCTGCTGCTGTCCCCCTCATCCCCCTCCTCGGGCGTCGACTGGTGGGGCCCCCAGTCCGGCTCCGTGGGCGTGCCACCCTCCCCCGCAGGGCTGCCGGGCTCCTGCTCTCTCGGGCCTAGGCTGTCGTCCGGCTGGAGCTTCAAGGGGACCAGTGAGGAGGGCAGGCCAGAGTCCTGTCCAAAAGGACGATTATAAGTGATTGTTTTTTTCCCTCCAAAATTACAAATACACAGATATATACATATTACATTTAGGGGCGGGGCTATATTAGTGTTCAGGCTTAACTCCACTGGCTACATCGCAGAACTTTCCATTCACGTGACCCAAAACTGCCAGTGGATAACAATGAATGTATGCAATAGCAATCCTAACCTATAGAGGGCAATGTGAGTCAATCTTTAAATCTCTTCCTAGGTTTTTACCTTTGTGCATTCAAGATTTGGATCAGTATCAATCCATTGCACTACTATATAACCCACTACATCACTTTTCATCCAAAATAAGTTGGTTATCCTATAATAACGATTTCCTTCCCCTCAGAAGAGCATAGGCCTACCTACAAAAAAAAAGCATAGTTTTAGGTGAAACCATCTACTTATAAACCCTGCATTTGTTGTTACTTGTCAACCATCCAATAAATAAATACATTGCAGCAGCAGCAGCGCTTGCCAGTAACAATGGCTTTTGTTTGATACATGATATATACACATTGTTTAACATACTCCCACTACTGGAGTGTGTGCAACACAGCCCATTCTGCTGACCACATTAAAAGGACAGCACTGGGACTTCTAATGGGCCAAACACAACAGGCTAGTCAGACGATATTTGAGGGAAAGAGGAGAACATTGTTGCGTTCGGCCATTTCAATGGGGAAGGTTGGCAATGCAAATAAAAACACAACACCGGCCTTGTTAAATCCAGATCATTCATTGATAGTCCCTTTTGTTTTCTATTTCTGTAACGATGAACTTTGAATGAAGGCGGAACATAACCGGCAATATCTGCGCCGCTGAAAGCACCTCTTGACGTGCATTATAATGGTATTAAAAGCTACCGTACCAACCCTCCCCCATTCTTCTAATGGTGGGCGGGGGAGGTTTCTCCCACCCAAACCACACATCCAAAAAGGGATTTCCACACAACTCAGGCCTCTCCGGTAGGTGACAAATACCAATGACATGTTGCTGTTCTTCAGGTACGACTCCACCCGCCTCCGACGCTCCTCCTTCTCTCCGTCCGCCTCCGTCCTTCTGATGCTCTCTCTGCTGTCGGGCCACAGCACGGGACGTCCCAGCTCGTCCACCTCCACGTCGGTCGCTGGGCCCCATTTCCCGCCCAGGGTGGACTGGCTGCCCTTGTAGATAGGACGATCCTGCTAGTGAGAAAAGGGGCATTAATGTGTCAGAAAATAACGTCATACCACAATGCTGGTGTGGGCCAAACGAGGTGATTCTCTCCTGGGACTCATTTAGTGCAGTGAGTCTCACGTGTGACTCGTATAGTGCAGTGAGTCTCACGTGTGACTCGTATAGTGCAGTGAGTCTCACGTGTGACTCGTATAGTGCAGTGAGTCTCA
>JAOPJO010000147.1:1558967-1571013 GCA_027123675.1 Molva macrophthalma | reverse complement strand
CACACACACACACACACACACACACACACACACACACACACACACACACACACACACACACACACACACACCAACTGTGAATCAATTAATTACTCTTTGTTCTCTGCTGGTCTCACAAATCTGATTTACGGTAAATCTCCGTAATGAAACAGGAAACAAGGCATAACTCCGCCCCTTTCAGTTATTGGTGTCCGACCCAGGCTCTGTGCAGTCGCTCCCCATAAATTCTGCTTTAACAAAGTAGGACCGCTGGATCCCAGATTAGGTTCTCAACAAATCAAATTATTTGAATTGGCTGATTGAGTCATGTTTGTGTGGTTACTGGGTGTTATTACTTAATGACACTCATTGGCATTTTTTTAAAAGTATTTTTTAACAAAAGTGATGACTTATAGTGACGGTAAAGAACAGTTTACATAGTGCCAAGTTTACACTTAAAGCAACCTTCTACAATTTAAATAAATAACCTTTGAAAAGACAGCATGAACTTTGGAAAAGTTCAGCACTGGTTTTAGGTTACACTGTGGTGCAAAGAATCCATTGTTCATTGTCTCCGTACATCAGAAATATGCTGCAAAGCAATGAATTGGTATGTACCATGCAGAGGATCAAGACTAACTAAACACAACCCAAAAGCTTTGTGTGACCAATCAAGCTAGCTCCGTGGCAAGAGGGCAGCACTTTGTGTCGTCCAAAGCTTCCGATGCCTTGGGATTAAATTAGAAATAGGTAATATTACACCTTCAACGAAAAGGCAGCCTACAGTACTGCTTTAATTTCCGATTCTCTGATTCCAGCTTCTTCAATGGGAATGGTTTCTGTTTTCTTTAGCCCTCATGACAGTAAACTGAGTGTCTTTGGGTTGTGAACCAAACAATACACTTGATGTCATCTTGGGTTCTGGGAAAAACAACGGTGGCCGTTTTTCGACCCCATTTTATAGACCAACCAAGCGAAAAAAAAAAAACTATACAGATTAATCGATGATGAAAAAATAATCGTCAGTTGCAGCCCTAGTCTATTGTAGCCTACAAGCGACACTTGATAATCTCTGATTCTGAAATGAACCCAGGCTCCTTGGCTGCAGCAGCCCTACCTGTGTGTCCCTCTGAGAAGTGGGCGGTGATGATCTGCTCCTTGGTGCTGTCGGCCAGCACCTTGTACCAGGTCACCTGCACCACCTTCTCGCCCTGCTCCACCAGGTAGCGGCAGGGGAGGCGAGTCTTGTCGTCCGCCAGCGAGAGCAGGGCGAAGTCCGGTTCGGGGGGCTCCACAAAGCCTGACTCCGAGACCACCAGGACCACTAGAGGGGAGAGAGAGAGAAAGAGAGAAAGAGAGAGAGAGAGAGAGAGAGAGAGAGAGAGAGAGAGAGACACCAACGCTTCAGTATCCACACCACAGCCATGTGTACGTGAGAGGGAATAGCAGTAGGATGTAAGAAGTTAAACAACGGGTCCGTTTTACGACTTCATTCATTACATACAACATTACATACGTAGGTATTCTGAAATGACCATGTAACTTTAATCATTAGTTAACATGGTCAGAGAGGCACACAGGTTGCAAAGCCTGCAGAGTTATGAAATTCGTGCACAATGTGTAGAACGCAGTTTGTTCTATTCCACAACATATTTTAGCTAGTGGACGGTTTTCCCCATACATCTTCTCTTTGTTTTATATTCACCATTGACCACTTCAAAGCCAATTTGCCTATTCTGATACAGCATGTTGTCGCTGTAACTACTTTAAGCCTACTAGTTTTGAATATCTTACAGCTGGAAGATATCTGTGCTTTTTATTTGTGTTATCATTACAAAAGCCTGACTACAAAGTTTTTGCACAAACTAAATTATTTGTCACTATTGTTATAATAGTCTTTAACAGTAGGCTATAGGCTACTTTATATGGCTTATACTGCAATAAATATAGGCTGTATACATTTCCTAATATGTGACATAAGGAAAGCCTGGGCATTTTATTATATTGCCATGTTGGAGCACCATTTCAAGCTATAATGATGGATGAAGTTAAAGTTAATTTGGAGAAAGCGTGAGAGCAAAATAACTGCCAGATAAAATGAATGCAAGGTTGAGGGTGTGAAAACTTCACCACTGCAAACATCTAAGAACAAACATGTGCCTTTTGAATTCTTGGGAAGAACTAGTTACTGATTCACGGCCTGATCAATGATTAGAACTTTTCAGAAGGCTGCAACAGAGAGATACAATGTGTCATTGACTTAAATCAGACACAGATAGACAAGGCCATCACAGCTCCAGCTCGATTCAATGCAGGAAGTGCAACTGGGGAATTGTAAACATAGTAATGGACAACGAACTGCATCTTCTTTGTTCAACACGTTGCTGTTGAACTGTGGGGCATTAATGGAGAAGAAGAGGCAGAGACAGCGGGTTAAACTAACAACAGTACACTGGGCAAACAAAAAAAACGTTGGTTCAAATGAATGTTACAAAGCTACTCCACTCGCTTTTCTTGTTTGTGTGTGACAGTTTGCGTACCTCTCTCCCGCCTCTTTGCCAATTAAAACATTGCATTTTACATAACTTTGTTTTTACATTTAGGGCTACTCATAATAACCAGCAATCACAGCGAATCGTCTCCCAATATTTTATTAACCTCATCTATTAAAAACAAACACCAGGGGGTTGTCATTTGGTTAAAATAAACCCCCGAAATTGAAGATGTTTACTAAGAGAGAACAGAGGAATGCCACCGGGCTACATTCATACATGGTGCGTGTTTATGCAACACCTAGCTGTCTTATGTCCACCCCTGTGTGAATCACGTAAAGACCACGATAAATAGTAGTAGGCCTACTGCTAGTTAAACGAATGATTCATGTTATTTTAAATGGTCTAGGGGTCTATAACCTATATTTTCTCACCAAGCTAACCTTTAAGTATAGGCTACACTTAAAAGTAAAAAATAAATAAAGAAATAAATAATACTGATAATACAATAAAAAACTAAAATAGGTTAATTAGTTGAGTTTAAATAATGTAAGAATGATCCGAAGGCAAAAGCCTACTTGGTTTCAAATATCTGTGTATTTGGAATAATTCTTATAATCTTACCAATAACTGACAGCAGGGTCAGCAGCGGAGCCCATTGGCTGGCGGCCCAAAGAGGAAACTTCATCTTCAAAATCAAAATACGGTGTGACTTACGATAATAAAGTCAGGTCACGTTAGCACAGCGTCAGTGGAGGCATTTTTTTCTTTTAATAAATAATTTTGAACTTTCCAAATCCAACAGGAATCCACATCAGCCGGGCTACATCCCATCAACCTCGAGGTAGGAACATGGTAGCCTTCAATCCAAACTCCCAAGTGTTGGAACTCCTTCAACACCTCCGTTTGTGGTGACAGTATACGTCCCAGGTAGGCTATATATGCTCCGCTATAGCTATGCTCAACATAGAAAACGCAAAATTAAAGACATTATTTTAGCATAGTGAATAGCGTATAGGCTACTACATTAGTGTACACGTAAGATAACTACGACTTTTCGCGTAGTATTAACAGACAGCATTTCAGAGGCTGCTTTTCCATTCCGTACACCTGTCTGACTTCATAGCCCCGCCCCTTATCCAAGAGCCACGCCCCCTAACACGCTCGCCCACTAGTTGTAGCATAAAAGAATACACATTATACACAAACAAACATAAAAACATAACACACACACAAAAACATAAACACAAATGACGCGCATTCAACCATTCAACGCACAGGCTACCTGGGTGCAAGGCAATACTTTTAAGAAAGGTGTTAAGAAACATTTTAGTTTCGATTTAATGACAAGAAAAGCAGTCGCCCGTAGGACATGAAAAGCTACAGCTGCCATACGAGGAAACGGTGTAGTTCGGTGTAGTCTAGTTTGAGATCTGCGTGACTTTGTCTGAATCGTTTTCTAATACAGGTTCCATAACCAGTTATGTTATGTAAATATGAAAAGACTGCGGCTCACAACACTCTCTGTGTACATTCGTGGGACCCGTCTTCCACACAGGCTGCACGTTGTCTATTGGTGCGTGATTGCCTCCTAGTGCTGTTGTTGGTCAACTCAAAAATACGTATCCAAAAATTAGGCCTACATGTTATCCATTAACAGGGAATAGCTAAATGTGCGTAGGCCATGCTACCTAATCTTGAAGCAGTGGATATGAGTAAAATAATGTCTTCTTCTTGTTAGATTTTGAACTATGTTCAAGTTGCGGTCTGGGCCTTTTTGTATGTTTTTTTTTTAAAGATTGAAGGACATGCAGCCATTAACAGGAACTGAAGCAATGCAGTCTGCAGTCTTGGTTTTATTCGTCTAAATGTAATGTAATAAAATATATATTTTATACAAGTAAATGTTAAGACATAATAATATAAAATAAAATGTATTTACAAATTATTATTTTTTAGCAGCGAGCAAAAGCTATTAAATATCATGTTGAAGATGAATTGATTATACATTTGTTTACTCTAATCTAAATGTCTTTCAAAAAGCAGGTTACCGTTATACTATTGGCATATATGCCCTTTATTACACACTACAAAGATAAGATAGACATACTAACTATATTGCATGCAACCCTATAGGCCTACAAGCTATAAGCAGCAGCTGGGGGGAAAACTGAGCACACTGTGCAGCCACTTCTCTTCAGACAACAGCCTATGATCACACAACACATCATTTCTTCTGGGATCACATTGGAGCCTTCTTCTCCACCCTGATAGTCTCGTATGTGTCTGAAATATGAGGGGTCAGGCCCTGTAAGAAACAAAGAGGAAGTGTTAAAACAACCAGGCTTGGTGTTTCTCAAAGTGACACAAAATGAGTATTGGGTATGCTGTGTGGCCTTGTGATAGGCCTAGGTTAGCTAAGTTAGGTAAGTACAAAATACAGAAATATTAGGAAATATATTTGTGCATAACAATACTCACTGCATATAGGCCATCAGGCTTCTGTGAAATAGAAAGATATATGTGGGCATACAATTCCAAACATATATAGCTTACGAAATGTAGTGTGCATGCGTGTGCTTAAAGTTTTCAAATTAATTTTGAAACATGTAAGCATTCATCCTATGTAACTCAAAATGTCAAACATGAATAGTAAATCTACCTCTACTGTTTGTCTTTCCCTTGTTACACACATAAACACATTCAGGCTCATCTCAATTTTGGATTCTCCACTTTCCAACTTTAAACCATTTGTATGAGAAAATAAACATTAAAATGTGTGTGCATATACATTGTTTCATACACAGTCTATGATCGTACATTACATATTTGACAATGTATAATGTAAGTGCATTAGACAAAACGCTGCGCAAGTACAAGTACTGAGTACATTATGGCTGGATAATACATTATTCATGGCTGGATATATCCATGGTCAAGCCAACAGACCATACTGCCTTTAGATAATGTGTATCAACTGTATTAGGGAAAAATAGATTTCCCATAAAATACAGAACAAAAAACAGACTTACCTCAGGATGAACTGGAGGCGGACTATTGGTGGGAAAGAGCTACAAAACAAACAGAAAATAAATCAGATTATAAAGACGGCCAACATTGATTGGCAATTGATCATTATGTATCCACAAAGAAAATACATTTGATATTTTTTCTTTTTATATAGTTTTTACCATATTTTTTATGTATACATATATTATATTATATATATTAAATATGTTATTAATGAAAGTTGAATTATATTTCGGTTTAGTTTTACTTACCTTGAGTCTAATGTAGAGGACTGTCAGAACGATGCTGTAAGCGATCAGAATGGCGTCCAGGATGTAACACACCTTCATGTCTTCCAGGGCGTCTGTACAGGCACAGCACAAGAGATGTTGGCAACCCAGATCACAATCGCTATCGTCCAGCTCGAACTCAAGCCACTAGAGGCTACTAATGAGAACACTTAGACAGTGCAAGTTTAAGATACATTAGAACATTATACACCTGCAATAGGAGTCTATGGAGAGAGCAATAAGGGTGCCACCACCACATGTCTGGTGTTATATTAGGAATAAGATTCAGGCCCATTCCATCGCTTCATCCACTATATATAACATATATCTAGATAGATATAGATATAATGTACATCATATATATCATGCAGTCAAGGGAAAAACTTAAACAAAGAAAGAAATATAAATTAAGTGATCCTCACCGACACAGCGGAGGTTGACCGTCAGAAGGACGGCGAGCAGAGGCACTCGGAGCACGGCTGTCATCGTTTCACCAGGTTGGTTTCGTCCGGACGGAAAAGATCAACAATGTTTTGAGTTAGAAGGTGTCTCTTGGTCTGATGTCGACGACGACAGTCCTTTGAAGTGAACACTGACAGCGGCTTCAACCAGGAAGCACAGTGGCTCTCTGTCCCTTCCGACACAAAAAAAGAGAATAAACCACAAGCAGCATCACCTCCCACCAGCCTGCATACACACACACAGCCAGGCCGCTTCCTCTTAATTCACCAACCAGGTTCCTACTTCTTTGGTTCTTTACCAAGAAATGAATAATTAGCACATTCATACAATGGGAATATGCATATTCCCATTGGGGAATATGCACTAATATATGGCATATTAGTTAATATGTATTTGAAGTCATTTTGAGTTTGATTGACTTTTGAGATTGATGTATGTTTTCAGATGCATTATAATTCTTGAAATATGGAGACCTGTGTGTGGCAACATCCCTTATTGGGCTGGATGAAACCACTTTTCTGACCATGAAAAGTTAGAAAGGTTACTTGTTACCTTGTTCTTCTCAAAAGCAAATATAACCTTAATCAGTAAAGCTTTCAAACTGCTCAGCTGTTTGAGCTATCTTCGATCGCACTTAATGTACTCCTTGATCAAAGAGAAATGCTTTGGCAACTCAACTATCATGTTTCAAAGCCATTGAATGTTGTGCCTTCTGTTTGAAACAAATATATAAACTGATACTTCATCACTAAATAGACTGCAGCAGTAATATACAAAACCTTTGTGTGCAAATTGGGAAACTTGAAAAAGGACCAATATGCTTTTCAATGCATTTCAGTGCGAGTTTCAAAACCTAATCTAAGTAAAATGAGTTGACTTCCTCTGTAACTTCCCATCACCCGATAGGGCGAGTGATACAGCAGAATAATGTTTAAGCAGATTATGTAAAAGCCCAAACAAGAAATAAGGGCAGAAACAAGTAATAAATTGTTTAATAATGGAAAAAAATAAGACACTATACAAGCTACAGTTACCAAAAAGCGAGAAAATACAAGACAAATCTACAAATTGTGATTTTTTTTTTTTTAGTGTTTTTTTTGTTACAAGTCGCCTCTTTTAAAAAAACAAAAGAAAAACTTTGTGGAAAATTGCATCATCATAACTTAGGCACCATTAAAAAAAAAATGATAGAAAAACAAAGTTCTCAATAAAAAAAAAAATGAAAGTATTTCAGGCATGCATTACAAAAATTTTAAAGACATTCACTTGCATCTTTTGATCATAGGACTCTGGCGGAATCATCCTGATCAGCCGGATGTGACTGTTCATCGCAAGGCTTTATCTCAGATAGAAATGTGAAAAATGCCCCCATCTGAATAATGTTTCTACGGAGAAGGCAGAAGGCTTAATCAGTCTGTGGGTGGCACAGTGTGGTCACCACGCATTCAGGCCAACGTGAAGACAGAAATAAAAATGAGGATATTGAGGCTAGAATCGGTTCCAGTATATTTCAGTGTGGAGACATTGATGGACATTACCGCGGATCCAAAAGTGGCTTTTTGTCATTTTTTGTGTTTGTTGTCCAAGCATTACGTAACCCACACTGGATACATAAAGGCGTAAGGCGGTGGAGGAGGCAAGACAGCGTTGGACCGGTGCTTGTTTTAAACTTGTGGCACAACATGGTGATCTGCTACTGCCCAGCGCCTATGCAGCGAGCGGTGGGCAGGAACTCCAGGTTCACAAACATAAAAGTGGACACGCGCACACTCGCACACACACACACACACAAACACACAAACACCCACAACCACCCAGACCTGCTTGTTAGCACTGCCTAGTGGTTGAGGGCCAGATGGGCTCAGCGTGCACTGGAGCAGTGTTTGACAGGTTTTTTTCTTCTTCTTTAGTTGACCTGCACTGCTGCTTAGGGCCTGCAGAGGTGATACAATCACACGTCCCGTTTGCCTGACTTGGGATTCTTTTTGTTTTGTTTTGTTTTAGTGTGTTTTGAGTGAAAAAAATTGCAAAAGAATATATGTACATGAACTTAGTCCTGAGGAGCCAGCTGTATTTCCTTCTCTCCTAAAAACACGAATGTTGCTGAAAATAAAATTTAAAAAAAACGTCATGTTGGAATGGAGCTGCGATGTTTAGTCTTATTAAAAAAAAAAACGTGGAAAATTGTCTTGGAGTTAAGAAAAAGGCCAGTGTAAAAAATGCAAGCCGCCGACACACACATTCATGAATTATTACAACATTGTCTGAAGTAACACCAAAAGCACTTCCTTGTTTTGCTTTTCAAAAACCAAAGCAAACCGGCCTAAAGGCAACACAAACTGTTAATCTGATGCGCACGGTGCTACATTCTGTTAATCTTAAAAAACAAAAAATGTTGCACTCTCAGTATAAAAGCAGTAATAAATTGTCTCAAGCCAAACGTTACACTGACAGGTAAAACGACGGGAGTGGTATATCGAGGTTGATCATATTAGGAGTCTGTGAGGCATCCCTCCTCCCCCGTGGAGGCTCTCCCTCGGGGTCGGGAGACCGGGTTTCTCTCTGGGCAGGGCGGGGGGAGTGGGATAAGGGGGAGTGTGAGTGGTGGGGGATGAAGTAAGGGGGGTGGCGGGGTGGTCAGCGGACCTGGGGCGCATAGCCCTCCTTCATCAGGCCCTCCTCGTAGTCCGTCTGGCAGAGGATCATGTTGTTCTTCAGGAAGAACTTGTCTCCCACGCAGAACCTATGACAGAGAGGGGAGAACAGAGGGAGAGAGAGGAGGGCGTTACATAACCAGCTCACACAGTTGCCTCACACACACATAATAGCCAGTATACGAGCATATTACCATTAGAGGTGACACGCACTGTAGTTACCTCAAGTACAGTAGAGTGCATTAAACTAACAGTACTAGCCTAGCAACAAGCTAGGCTAATACTATTAATACATACTAAACTACTAGCTTAGCTTGTTGCTATAGCCTAGCGCCTAGCTTGAGGCTAGGCTAGTGCTATTAGTAGTAATAGCACTAGCCTAGCAATGAGCTAGCAATAAGCTGGGCTAATCCTAGTATTACTACTAGCCTAGCAATAAGCAAGGCTAATACTTATAATACGCATTAATAGTATTAGCCTATAGTGTTAGCCATAAGCTAGCAATAAAGTGGACTAATCCTAGTAAAGCAATAAGCTAGGCTACTACCATTACTTTACATGACATGTCACCACGACAGCAAATACACAACAACTTAACTATCATGTGGCACACATGATAGCTGATAACACAATGATAACACAAATGCAGCACTCGACGGCAACGGGTTAAAAAGCGCCCCCCCCCGTTACGAGAGAGGCCCGCACAGGAGAGATTAATGTTGGGAAAAGGAAGCAGCAGACTTGGGAATACTGCGCGCTGTTGTTGCATTGTCCTGGAGGGGGCCCCCTTATCTCTCCGGTCCCTGACCGGCGGTAGCAGTACAAGGACGCCAGCTGCCAGCGCATGGAGCCTAGCGTGGATCCAGGGGGAGGGGAGGGAGGGGTGCCTCCAGACTCTCTCAGGTAAGTGTGAATCCCAGGTGTTTGTGCCATCTTGGTCCAATGGAGGCATGTATGGAAATGTGTAATGTTAAAACGTGTGGGCGAATATGTGACTGCCTTGTAATTAAATAACGAAATAATAACATGAATGAATGACTGAATTATACTTTTATATACATATACTTTTATACTTGTCTTGGTGTCAAAATGAATGGACTTTTATTCAATTAATTTGATCCTAAGGGAAAGATTTGGGAATTCAATTGGGAACCTTATAATAACTTTGAATCAAAGAATTCAAATATGGCACTTATTGTGTATAACGTACTTAATGTACAAATACCCAGGCCAATGAGCGGCTCTCGCACACATTTGTGTATTGAATGCATTAAAACAAACCAATCCTTTATCCAAACGGATCGAATCGCATCAAACTAGATTCCGCGTGGCGTGGGATCCTTGTTCGACCTCTGACCTCACTCCAGGGATCCCAAAAGGCACTTAAGAGACACTCGGCCGAATAAATATTAGCATTCGAACATTAACAACACCCCCTCCTCTTTACTAAGAGCAGAACGCGTTAAGCTAACACCGCTAGGACGCGCGCGGGCCGACGGCGAGGAACTGTATGGCCGGGCTGCCGGTCGTATTAGCGAATCAGATGCTAATATGCGAGCGAGTCGCATGGATGACACGGCGATTAACCAGGGGGTCCGAGGTGCGCTTTTATGTAATGGTGTCATCCCCTCGGTCGCAGACGCATCCCCGCTTTAAACGACACATCCCCTTCCAAGAATCCATTAGTGTCTGTCGGGGGGCTGACACAGCCACCCCTCCCTCCCCCCCTCCCCCTCCCCCGCCTCCCCCCTGACCCCCACAACCACTCTCCCTCTGTTGTTCCATCTCTCCTCCTCCTCCTTCTATTCACTTAAGAGGGTTCTTGTGTTTATTTACAGCCGCTGCCTCCCTCTCTCCCTCTCCCTCTCTCATCCTCTCATGTCTCTCTCCCATGTCTCTCCCTCTCTCATGTCTCTCTCCCTCTTTCTCTCTCTCTCTCTCCCTCTCTCTCCTCTCCCTCTCTCATCCTCTCCCATGTCTCTCTCCCTCTCGCTCTCTCTCTCTCTCCTCTGCCTCTCTCTCTCTCTCCCTCTCTCTCTCTCCACACCCCCTCCCCTCCCTTCCCTGGGCCTATTCCATATGGCTAAATTGTTTCCGCTCTGCGAAATGTCAACAGCATTTGTGACATCCGCGCGCCAATTACCACGACAACATTACACCGCAAGACACCGCACACCACCCAACCCCACCCCACCCGTCTCGAGGCGTGTCCCAGGAAGGCCCTTGCTTTGCCCTCGTATTCGCCACACTCTTTTCTAAACCGATCGGAGGGAATATTGTGGTGTTGGGATGTTAGTGATATGAAAATAAACCAGCCCCCTCCCCCTTGGCTTAAGTGTGTACCTCTCTTAGCTTAAGTGTGTACCCCTCTTAGCTAAAGTGTGTACCCCTCTTAGCTAAAGTGTGTACCCCTTTTAGCTTAAGTGTGTACCCCTCTTAGCTTAAGTGTGTACCCCTCTTAGCTAAATTGTGTACCCCTCTAAGCTTAAGTGTGTACCCCTCTTAGCTTAAGTGTGTACCCCTCTTAGCTTAGGGGTGGTTTGCAGGGGTGGTGTAGTGATGGCAGGGTGCAGGACAGCAGGGGTATCAGATATTAGTCTGATAGCAGCAGGCTGAAAGTGGGTATCTGTACCAGGGAGATATCCCGATACAAACAGCTGATACGACACACAACTGATATTGCAACCTTGAATTTTCGAGGGGGGTTCACACGGGTAAAAGTGCTTGATATCTCTCTTACCTAATCTCTATGATGTTACGTGTTAGAACGACACAAAACTACAATCGACAAGCCTCTGTTCCTCAGCCAAAACCACAGCCTGGATGCCCGCTATGATTACGAGATCAACTGCACTGCTATCAAGCTGGACCGACCAATACAGTTGGAAAAAAGTTGTATACTCTTGGTTTCCAACGCTAACCCGAAATCATTCCGTTCCTGAAGACTGCTGTTGTTTCGCGCGCGCTCGCGTGCGTGTGTGTGTGTGTGTCTCTCTCAGTGTGTGTGTGTATCTAAGCTAACAGGGGTTCATCAGCTGCCTCTTTTCCTCTCGCTCTCAGGCTGGCTCCACTTTTGTCTCTTCCTTCCCCTCTCTCTCTCTCTCTCTCTCTCTCTCTCTCTCTCTCTCTCTCTCTCTCTCTCTCTCTCTCTCTCTCTCTC
>JAOPJO010000147.1:1531108-1544103 GCA_027123675.1 Molva macrophthalma | reverse complement strand
ACACACACACACACACACACACACACACACACACACACACACACACACACACACACACACACACACACACACGTGAAGGTACATCAAAATCACATCTTTGTCCTTAAAAAAAAAAAAAAGGTGATGTAGGTACAATTTAGGAGCCACTATTTGACCAATCAGGGCATCTCTTCCCTGATTGGTTGGGAGAATCCATCTGGTCAGTCAATCGCAGGTGCGTGCGTGAGTGAATGAATTCTCTCTCTCTCTCTCTCTCTCTCTAACCTGACCTACAGCCCCTTTAACCCCATTCTAAAACATAACGCCACAAAACGCCTCCAACCTCATAGGTCCCCTGTCCTTACCGTCACATCGTCTGCGTTGATGCTGGCCAGCCTCTCTTCAGCCCCGCCCGCCTGCTTGTAGAGGGTGCGGGCCACCATGGTGGCAACCTTCGCCAGACCCTGATGGGAAACAAACAATAACGGAACCATCACTCAAACACCACAGCTACGGCCCCAGCCGCTGATGGTCGGCCTGTAGGCTGCTAAAAGGGATGGGGTCCTTATCTCACAGAATGATCTCGCAACATGTTGAATTCTAGCCATGTTATTCTCTTGTAGCAGAAGAAGGGTTGCCATGTTGTGGTTCTAAATAGCTTTTTTAGGGCTGTTTAATTCTGAACAGCTGTGCAATCATTTAGCTACGGAACGCTTTGCCACGCTTTGTGACCATCCGCACCACAGAGCTCCGTGAGCTGGCTCCCTTGTGTGTACGAGGAGACAGCAGAGCTTTGGCGTTTGTGTAAACAAGGGCAGGGTTGCATTGTTCCTTGAATACCCTTTAATTTCAGTGGAATGGGGTAAAACCGCCGTACCTTAGCAGTGTCTGTGGTGTAATTAAACTGCTGCTCTGGGGTCAGGTCGGCTGGGAACGACAGGTTGAGGTACTCGGTGTTATCGTACATGCTCTCGAAGTACCTGGCCAGATACAGGAAAATGAAAATCAAAAACATGAGTTAAAAGTCACAGGGCACGAGTGTATTTGGATAATCACACAAATAGCATACCCATTTGATAGATGAAATGTTAATGATTCAATATCCGTTTCCCGGTTGTATAAAGGTTCCGAATTGTTTTGTTAATGGTCACATTCATGTGACCAAATGTCGTTGTAGTCACCTGTTTGTGAAGTTGGTGCGGTGATCGGTGAGGACGACGCCAGGGATTGGCTGAGCTCGAAGGAAGCGTTGGAAAGAGGCGGGAGGAAGTGGCTGAGAGACATCAGGCAGATCCAATGAGATGTTTAGGTCGGTGGCGACCGACTTGAAGATGTCAGTGAGGTTCTTCACCTGAAACAGAGTATATTTGGCAATGTCACACAAAGTAATGTATATTTCAGAAACCAACTGCAATTAGCTTTACAGTGCTTGGATGAAGTCGCAGGCTCATCACAGCAGGATGCATTCCTCCCATTGACGTTGTGACACATATTATTCAAAGCAACCACAGTGTCAAGAAATGATCTGAACCTCTTGGATGCTCTTGGTAGTTTCTACGTTTTCACTGACGGGGGGTTTTGTGGGTGAGGGAAGCATACAGAATAAATAGCACACAGCAGAAAGGGGAAAGAGAAGCCTGTGATAGAGGATAGCTACAGACCTCCGTGTCAATGCTGTTGCTCCGCCTGGAGACAGGGTCAGAATGGAGCCACAAGCCTGAGATGTCGTGAAGGCCCACCTGTGAATGCAGGAAACCGCCTATATCAACACCGTGACACCCGCATTATACCAGAGCAAACATCCACATCTGACTGTCGGATTCGTTGCAAGGACTAAATTCCAGAGGATATCAACACATCAACGCACAGCATGTTATTAGATACCATGACAACAGCAAGACATATGACCAAAAAAAACATACAAAGAAAGACTTGTAAGGAATACCTGTCCAATCTCCACAAGAGAGTGAATGTTGTCCAGGTCAATGGGAAAGTTATCCCTCTCCATGTCGTACACCATCCGGGAGCTGCCGATGTAGTCAAAGGATTCCTGCCGATGGAAACAGAAAAAGGTTACATACAAAGTTAACGTGTGGAGTTGGGGGACTCTCAACCAAATAGCATGACGACCGTGTTGGGACTTAAAGCCAGATTCTTCATTGTGCATAGGAGTTGTTATGTTGTTGTAATACTCCATGGACCATGGATGGTCTACAGCATTAGGCAGAGGGGAAACAGGGGGGTGGGGGGGGGGGGTTGTTATGTTGGTTACTTCCAAAAAATCAGCACAAAAAGGCCCATCACCAAAGCTGTGCAGGTCTGTATTTTTGTGAGCGAGTGAAGCCCTAAACACACCAAAGCTCTAAACACACCAAAGCTCAACCAGAAAGCTGAACTTTGTAATGTCCTTGTCTTCATATGTGGGCATATTACATCCCACACAGACTCACTCATCTAGGACATGGAAATTGATCAGCTGTATAAAAAAAAAGAAAAGAAATGCACGTCAGAAACACCCCGTTCAATTCCAGCCCGCGGCCATTTTGCCATTTTTCTCTCTCTCTCTCTCTCTCTCTCTCTCTCTCTCTCTCTCTCTCTCTCTCTCTCTCTCTCTCTCTCTCTCTCTCATAACTTACTGTCTTAACAATAACTGTATCTGTCATGAATAAAGCATAAAAATACACAAATCTAAATCTAAATAAAAATGCGCTTCAGCTCTGCCCGCGGCGTTGAAGCGGCCCCTGATTGACATGGGAGCGGACGGAACGGCATCGAGTGAGAGGGCATCCGTGTCTGCGTCGGCCCGTTGTCCGCGTGGGTCAGGGGCGAGCGGGCCAGGGGCGTGCGCGGTCACACTCACCCCCTGGAAGAAGGTGTAGAGGATGGTGCGAGGCGGGTGGGCCTCCCGGGTGACATTGGCGAGGGCGGCGGCGGCGGCCAGCAGCGTGATGAAGCCTGACGCGCCGCTTTCCGCTCCCAGGCTGATGCCGTGGAAGAACGCCCGGCTGTCCAGCTGCCCGCGCCGCACATCCGGCCAAGGAGAGGAGCACCAGGATGGGGGAGAGAAGGGGAACAAGGGGGTGGGGGAACAGAGGAGACGGAGGAGAAAGGCAAACGGAAAGGGAGGGATAAAGAATATAAGGAAGAGGGTGGAGATGCGGAAGAGAGAGAGTGCCGGAGAAGGGGGGAATGAAAGGAGAGTAAAGAAACAAAGGGAGAGAGTGGTGAGGAGGTAAGGAGGGGAGGGACGGGAGGAGAGATCATATCTCAGTTAAGCACGTCAGTTTAACTTGTTGCGTCCTATTTGACGGCAAGATAAATCGAGCAGTGGCTGTGTAAAATGCAGAGGAATGCAGCTTATCCAACGGCTAGGGCTTCGGTTTAACTGTGCCGCCACACAACTTAACACGCTCAGATCTGGACGCCTCATTTAGAGGATAGAATTTACATTTTTACAGGCAGTTTTGTTCCTTCTGCACTTTGCTTCATTTGAGATCTCGAGTTCTGAGGGTTTGAGTGAGTGCTGACTTGCTCGTTTGTGGATCCACAAGGAATGTGGAATAATCATGATGTCTGCCACGGTAAGCATCACAGCAAAATTGCAGTAATAGTGAGCTACAGCAAAGGAAAGGGCCACACACACATACAACTGGTTGGAGAAACAGAGGGGAGGAGACATTACTCACCCTGGCCGCGGCGATGACGACGGTCTCGTTCTCGCTGTGCCCGTTTGCGGTGTTGTTCAGGCTCTTAGTGGAGCCCCACACGTTGTTGTTCCCCAGCGGGTCGCACACCACCTCTGAATCAGTGAGACAGACGATAAGCAGCCGCGACGAGGACTCCGAAACGGTACATGTCGTATGTGACACGAAGGTCAAAGGTCAAAGGATTTAGATCCAAGCGGGCCTCCGGACACCTGGCATGGCATCCTTAAAGCTACGGTAGGCGATTTATTTTAGAAGCATTATTTGTTGAAATTCTCCTTACATCCCAACAGCAATCCATAAGGCGAAAGCTCTGGCAGGGAAAAAGAAACAACTCCGGTATCTGTGGCTGTTGCAAGCCTGCACTAAGCCCTTCCACTTCTTTAATTCGGGATTAGGGATCGATAATTCAAAGCGGGGGTTCAGTGACTCGGATGACTCTGGATACTTTCAAAATTGAGCTCGCTGTTACCGGGTTTCTCCAAATGTCCTACCCCAGCTTTAATGCTGTACCACGGATCTCCACACATGAAATTGTTGTAAAAAGAGGAGGTGTACCCGGGTTGAGGGTGAATGCGCTGCTGTCGCTGCGCCGCATGCAGGTGACCGTGTCGGTGACGGCGTGCATGTGGGAGGAGAGCTGCATGGCACACAGCGGGTAGCCGGGCGCGCTGCCGTTCACCACCCGGTTGTGGTTCAAGTAGCACTGTGAATACATGCATGCATACAGCATATTATACACACACACACACACACGTAGGGCTTGTACATCATGGTTTTTTTTGTCGTAGGCGATACTCCGCCATACTGACAGGATCGTAGCACGGTAAGAACCTAAATTCTAAAATTTGTCTAATTGACAAAACATTACTGCTAACATAACTAACATGCCAAAGCTCCTGTGCTTACAAAATGGAGGCGTTCATTGCAATGTGACATTGTGACGTACAAGCCTTATAGAATAAATAGACTACACTCATACCAGCTTCACAGGTATGACCTCATTTGGACTCAAGACACACTGGAGGATGTGTCCGTTAAAGCGGGATTCACAGTTCAACGACACTTGGCCTGGTGCATGCTCAACCAATCAGTGACCAGTCATGCCCTACCTGTCGTATGACCTCAGTGCCGTTGTCGTCCTTCAGGGAGAAGATGGGGAAGTTAAACTCCTCGTAAGACAGACCGTTCCCCATCGGGTTCCACACCGTCTTCTTGCAGTGAGCCAGGTCGGGGTCGTAGCTCTCAGAGTAGACACCTGGGGGGGGCAGAGCCAGTAAGTATGGACATCAGAGATAGCAAGGGGTTTGCATCGGGGCATGGTGATGTATGTAGCTGGCTGGGAGAGCTTTAACACACAACCATATGCAGCATAGGGCTTGAGGAATTCATTTTCCCCCAGCCACTGAGAACAGGGGAAATGATTCTGGACACGTTGAGCTTGTTGCACTTCCCATGATGCATTGCTGGAAGTATTGTCTTCGCTGTGTGGTATGAATATATCTTACTATTAAACAAGCGTGGTTGACTATCACTGTGTAATATTGAAGTCAAATCAAAGAGTAAGTATAATAAACAGCTTGCCTTCATGTCCATGGAGGTAATTTAAGACACGAATATATGTGCACTGTGCAAACGGATGCCCCGTGTTGGTATAGCCTACCTGTGTTCTCATTGGGGCAGGTGGTGTGTGGAGAGAAGCCCTGAATGGGATTTGAGCTCGGCTTTATCACGGCAACGCCTGCGATGCGACTGGAACCGCTTTTTAGCTTCATCATGATAGGCCTGCAAGGGTTGTGGTGGGGGAACCATGGAAACACAAAAATCACACACATGGAGCTGGAGTTTTGGGATACATACTGTATATTTAACACAACTGTTATATATGTTACAACAATTATGAAAGAGACAATGTGATTATTGGTGTGGACAGAGGATGTACCTCAGATAAAATGTGGTTTATATAGGAATTGTGTATGGCTATACAAACAGCAACCCTTTATTGATAAAGCAACATGGAAAATCCTTAGTATTTTTAGCAAAGAATTTGGATTTCTGTGCAAAGAGGATTGCAAAACGACAAATTGATGGTCAAATGATGGTTGGTTTATGAGTATTCATGTACCTGTTGAACAGGTGAGATTCCAGGATGACCATATATGGAGGATTCGGTCCAGTGCTCAGGACCCAGTCTAAATTTTTCTCAGACTCCAAAAAGTGGATCACGCCAACATCCCCGGCCAGGGAGGCTGCCAACACAAACAGTGATTAAAACCCTGCTTTGTTACCAAGTGTCTGCTTACTTTGAACAAAAAATGAACCCACGGTCTGATTTTGTGTGATTAATTCATACATGAGAACATTATACACCATTATGTTTTTTTCTTCTTTAATTAATCCAGGGCAATATTTGTGATATCAATATCTGTCCTCGCTATTTTTAGATTGAACAAAATGTTCCAACTATGGAAGACTAGACAGGAAACAAGAGAGATATACTGTTCTGCCGATAAGCAGGTAAGGTGACAGCAATCAAATACAAAATCTCTATAAATAGAAGTCTGTGGAAGGCAAAAGGCTTTAAAAACACATTTGTGAAGGTTTAACAGTGGGGTCCCGAGATAGCAAACAAACGTACACTACATCTGTAACACAGCATAAAGCAGTACTACATCTACACCAGAGCTATCCCTCTTCTATCTTCAAGGAAAGGGTGACTGGGTTACTTGATTGGTGTGAATAGAGACTCCAGCTCTCGTTTCACATGACCATCAAACATGTGACGTAGGGAAGGGAGGGGGAGTCAGTTGACTTGTGCATGATTAGATTGCTATTTTACTTACACTGGCAGCCTATTTGATGAGTCGCATTGAGCAACCTGACACATGGCACAGTGTCGTTGAGCTTGATGTAGATTTTCTGTTCAACCGAATTACAGCTCACACCTGGAGAGGACAAACGTGTAATGCAAATACTAGTTTCAATCAGGCGATATTAAACCAAACAATGGTAAAAGTAATGTATCTTTCAATGTATCCAATAAAGTTTATGTCGGCCAATGCCATTTATAAAGTATCCATTAGAGTTGTTGTAGGCCAATGCCATTTTAAATCGGAAAGGCATCCATATCAATGCAAAGCATAGTATGTGTCGCGCTATTCCTCTCGGACAACATGTTTTATAGTATTCTAATAGTTCATGGCGGCTTCTACAGAGGAAACACCCTGATGTGGGATTGTGCTGAAGGCGCTTTAAGTCTGTGAGATAGGCTCCTTGGAGTGGTGAAGATGACCAACAAAAGAAAGTCCATGAAATCAGTGAACGATCATTTAATAATAAAGCCCAATCCGGTGATTGAAAACATTTAGCATTATTATACGACGACTAACTTCCAATACACTATTTACGGGATGTAAAAGTGAAAACAAGGGAAAACATTGAGTAATGTAGCATACAGGCAAGTTTTCGTTAGCTCCCCAAGCAGCTATTGTTAATGAACCTTACCGGCTAAAGCTAAAACATATCAAGTAAACAGGGGGGGAAGACAAGAATAGCACAGTTCGTTTAACACAACCAGATAATTACTTACCATGAAAAAGACAACAAAGTAACAAATGTATAATCCATTTAGTTGATATCAAATCCATCTTCCTGGTTTGTGAAACAAAAAAAACAGGAAGTGTTGACATGAGAATCGTCCGGGCGATGACTTTGGTTCCGCTTGGAAAAGTAATACCGGTATATTTCTTTACCATTATTGAGGAAAAAGGGCAGCATTGCGATTTAAAAATAAATCACGTGGATACATTTTGTTTTATATAGTGTTCCCACGATACATTTTCCAAATGTGTCCAAAACTTGGCTTAATGTCAGCATTTAAAACCCAACCCAGGTCTGTTTAAACACGTCATTTAAAAACGTATTTCCTCGCTTTGAAATGACTAATTTTATCCCCAGAAAGGAGAACATTTTGGACTAGTCTTTTTCATAATGAAATTAGCTTATATTCCGACTCATATCCCCGCAACCATTTCTTAATTTAAGAAGCTGATATTCACATAGAACACATACACAATGCACGTCACATAATAAACAGGACTTTTATTTGTAATTTTCATGTATACAGTTTAAGAGCCCGAGAAAAGCATCAGAATTCTACATTTTTAGTAAGCCACAACCATTGGAGGACAGACAGTATCCCTCACAAGTTATGCATTTCGGGACAGGTAGTGAGACATTGAGAGGGAACACATTTTTATATTAAGATACGATAATCCCCTCTTACAGATCAGCAATTTACTCAGCTTTATAACATGTCGATAACCTAATCGATAATTCGGTTATCATGGAAAAACAAGTGGATGCATTTGTATATTCATATTGGCCTTCTTCTCAACGGAACTGGAGAGGGCTCACACGCAGACCAATCACATCCTTGCCAATCTCAGTCACCTAGAGAATAAATAGGTCAAAGGTAAAAGATATGATACAACTTATAGTTATACAATCCCATTTGGCAATTGCATATTTATTGCTTAAAACAATAAATAATTGGGACTCGTTATTCCAATTACAAAACAGAACATTGAAACAAGTATTACCACTAGACATGTTTTCTTCAATATCTATTAGGATATATAAGGAGTGTTTCCGGCATACCTGTGTGACTCTGCAGACTTGGCCCTTGTATGTAGGGCAGTAGCAGGCGCCAGAGAGCGGGCACTTCTCTACTGGGCGCCCGCGGTACAGGGGGACGTATGAGGCGGCGCACAGATCAAATGGATTGTGGGGGTCGTAGTTCAACTGGTGGGCATCGGTCAGGGTCTTCTCACAGGCCGCCAAGATCTTGCGTGTCTGAACAGGAGAGTGGAAGTTCATTGGTCGGTGTTGGGGAAGGCATTCACATTCACAAATATGAAAATATGAAAAAAAAAATGCATTGTTTAGGAACAAAAGATTGTATACATAAAGATGATCTATATACCTTGACCTCATAATCTTAATTACAATTCTCCAGCTAAGGATTTATAACATATTTACAATCAATAATATAGAATCAATTCAAACATTTTCAAATTAATCCAGTGGAATGGCCCCGTTAAAAACTACCCCTCTCTGGATCCCCATTCATGTTCCAACATCAAACTACCAACTCAATGTGTTCCATAGGATACTTTTTTTCTTTGTGATCATTTCCCATTGTCTTTAATTTTTTGTTATTGCTTTGGCCCTCAAAACAAACCGGGTGGGCGTTACCTGTTGAGCGACCTCTGGTTTGGGCCCCAGCTCCAGTAGGCGCCGGGCGAAGCTGGCCGCCGTCTTGAAGTTCCTCAGCTTGAAGAAGAGGTTGAGGGCAGTACGCAGCACCAGCACCATGTGAACGGGCTGCAGGTTGCAGTGGGTGAAGTAGGCGGCCATCTGTGGTGGGGACGGTCAAACGGGTGTCATCATGCCCAGTAGGAATAACAGAATAGGCTAGTTTACAAACACACACACACACATACGCACGTACACACCTAATACATTTTTACACTTATGCATATACTTTGGAGTCAGTCCCGGTTGATTCCTTTTCCTTCAAACCAATGCAAACCAATGGATATGAAGAAACACAATGACTATAGGAAATAACTTGATCACAAACAATTGCTAATAGATACATTTACACAAGCATTTGGACCAGGTTAAGGTTCCTGTAAAACCTAGTGTGTTCAAAGGGATTTTGTTTTTACCTCACACAGCCTCTTCTGCTGATCCAGCGTGTCTTTAGGCAACTTCTTCCTCTCCGTCTCCATGGTCAGACCCACGATGTACTCTCTGCAGATGGTGATCAGCTGCTGAGCCTGCCACACACATACACACACACAGAAGATGTAACATCTACATGGCAAGATACCTTTAAAAGACAAGGGAACTACAATGAAGAAATTACACAGAGATTCATTCCCAGATATTCACCGCGTGTCACAGTCCGCCCAATGCGCATGTGAACAGAAGAAAATTGACTACTAGCTAGTTTAAGGCAATTATTCAATGAGAAATTAAATTACAATGGCTAAATGCTCAGTAGTCTTACAATAACATCATAGATTAGTAAGTCTATGCAAGAACAAAAACGACATTACATTGGGTAATGTAATATACTAGCCTTAGTACTAATATTTGCCTCTTATCGAGCCCTGCCTCAACTTGGCTGGCATGGTTTGAACAGCGGAGCCATTGTCTTAATCTCTTGGTGGATTTCCCTCCATCTCATGTATGCTGTGCAACCAGAAATGGCATCCCCCCCCCTGTGGACCCACCTCGGCGATCTCCTGCTTGTTGTCCACCACCAGCAGCGGCACGGAGAGCAGGATGACCCGGAAGCGATCCACACCCTCCTCGAAGCGGCCGGACGTGGTCAGTTGGTAGCACTGCTGCAGGCGGGCGATGAGGTCCGAGAGACGCAGGCCCACGGCGGGGAGACCCTGCTTGGCCCCGCAGTCCTAGTGGAAAGAAACAAAATAAACATTGGACGCTAAGTACAGGGGATCTATTGGAGTGTAGGCGTTTTTGATGTTGCAGTGTTGCGTTGTGTTAAAGTTGCTGTAGGTACGACTTGAGAGTTGTAAAGAGAGAGGGCAGAACAGAGGAAAAATGTGAAACTGAACAACCCAAAAAAAGGTCACTCCCTCCCTGCTTCGTGTTGTGGGTTGATTCCCATTAGTGTTGGATAGGCAAAAAAAAAAATCTAACCTCAAGGAATGCATCGTCAAACTGAGATTAGCAATTTCCGTTTCTGATTGGCTGAAATCGGGGCTCCAGTTAATATGGTGCGTGACAACACCTGGTACCAATTTGCGCAAATCAGAAACATCAATAGCAAACAACCCGATTTTCATTAGGAGGTGGCACTGTCCCTGAGGTTTGATGTGCAACATCCGGTGACTCAATGACTACAATTTCAACTGAGTGGTACCAAAAGCTCTTGTATTATGAGGTAGAGGATAAATCAATGCTGATTTGACCCAACACGCTTCATCCAACAACATGGGACATGATGAGAGTACCTTCCAGTTCCTCTGGGGGTGGCCTCGCAGGCAGGGCAGGGAGGGCAGGCCCAGGTAGCAGGTGCGGCCCCGGGACAGCGTCTGCATAAACAGGGACTTGTAGGGCCCGAAGTTCACCACTCCCACCTGGTCATGGAGCAACTGCAGATGGTAGAAGAGAGAGGGGGGGGGTGTTAGTGTCCGTCAGCACAGATGAGATCTTATCTGTTGTGTCATCAGATCTTAGTATGATTATAGTTTTCAGGCTATGCGCAAACAAAGAAAAAAAGAAAGGTGACTTCATTTTGTATTTTTACACATAAAAAGAGGATTGGAGTATTTCATATTGGTAGAAAGGAAGTGGTACAGATGCATAGCCATTCACAACCAAAGAAGTATACAAAATACACCCTTCGCCTCCTCATCGTGTGCGCATGTTGCGTGGACCTACCCTGGTGGCCGTCTCGAAGGAGCCTGCCAGCACGTGGTCCACTGGCAGCTGGGAGTTGTTGCACCACGTCTGGGTGGGGCTCATTCCCTTGGTGGGCGGGACGAAGAAGCCGTCCTCAGCCCCGCCTCCGCCGCCTGACGGAATATCCTATTGGCAGAGGAACCAGTCGGTCAGATTCAGGTATGTCTTAGAATTCTTTTTCCGCAAACTGGGTGATTGTATCCACTATTTCTTTATTTTATTTTTAGCCTCCCCTTTTTTTTTTTTAAATATATTTTTGCACGTTTCCTATTACTCTTACCCGTTTAAAGAGTCGTATGTACTGTGCATCGCATCCCTATGCACTAAGCATTGTTCACGGCACTCATGGCATTTCAGAACTTGTGTTCAATATCAGTACATTTGACAGCTGTAATACATGTACTATACACACCCTATAAACTAAGAACTGTCCTCAATATAAGAAACCATAGAAATAAGCTGAGTGACGCTCGTCTTTCTCTCACCAGCTCCGGGGGCAGGTCCAGGTCCTCCTCCACCTCCCAGCCTCCACCCTCATCCTTCACCAGTCCTCCCTCCTCTCCCAGACCGTCCTGGGCGTCCATGAAACCATCTGGGGGAGGAGCGGCCAATCAGTCAGTCAGCCAACCAACCAATCAGGCTGCCTCTTTGTCAGAGTGTTCCGTTCTGTCTCAAGGTTCTAATCAAAGTCTTAGGATGTCTTAGCTGGGTGTTTTAGAGCAGTGGTTCGTAAGTGGTTCCCTCTAAGATACATTTTAAGCCATTAAAGTTATTCATTAATTTCCGTAATGTGGAACTATCCCTGCAGTATCCCCTGCAATCCTAAGTTCCTAATAAAGAGTATTTATTTGGCAGGAATGGCGCCAGAATAAGGAGGTAGCGATGACTTAAAGCACAACTTCATCACCTTCATCCAGCTGGAGCTCGGCATCCTCTCCCCAGCCCTCGCCCCCCGGGGCCTCCATGTCCAGGTCGGCCGCCATCTGACCTGCCTTGCCTGAAACCAGAGCCGACCATTAGCAGCCAACACCTGTATATCATACACAGGCCTCTGACCGCAGCACAATACAAAGCCAAGGCTCAGAATACAGTGCATCGAGTGAGTGACTGAGTGACTGAGTGAGTCAGTGAGTGTGTGCACTGTAGAACCAGCGCCTCACCCTTGGCTGCGATGGCTCCCTCGAAGAAGCCCTTGGAGACGGTGAGCAGGGGCCAGTTGGTGTCCAGGGGGTTGATGGGGGGAGGGGGCTGCAGCAGCTGGGCATTGGGGTCCACCTCCGGAATCTACGAGACAGCCATCCGTTACGTTACCAACGTCCGTGGTTCCCCGAGACCCCCTCCTCTGGGATTCAAGAGACCCCCCTCCCCCTACCCCGTGGTGGTTTGGGGGGGGGGGGGGCACATATCTTTACAAACAACCCCCCTCTATCCACTGAGATGGCACTGAGACATATCGGTCGTTGATGGATGGGTCAGCCGCTGTTGCAAAGCAAGCATTTTCTGCACTTGGGTATGCAAGGGAAGGTCGATTGCCCACTTGGTCCCAGTTTATGAAAATGGCCCCATAACACAGATTGGTTTCATTGGTTGACTGCTCCAAATACCCCACGACATCAGTTTGCTTTATTTGTTGACTGCTCAAACCTTATATTAAAATGATTGGTGTTCTCAGGCAATCGAAACAGGTTCCCCATGGTGCAGGGTATTGCACAATCCCTCTAAGGTCTATTCCGTGAGAGGTGTGTGTGTGTGTGTGTGTGTGTGTGTGTGTGTGTGTGTGTGTGTGTGTGTGTGTGTGTGTGTGTGTGTGTG
>JAOPJO010000147.1:1487934-1495434 GCA_027123675.1 Molva macrophthalma | reverse complement strand
TCCCCAAAAGAGTGATAGCCTACTTTTAGTTATCAAACAGGGAAACAACCTCAAAAACAAGTTTCTTCAAAACAACATGGCTGTATCAGAGAACGCACACCCACTGTTCATAATCCCCCTCATCGAAGAACTGACTTTCGCTACACTATTTTAGACTTTGATTAAAAAGTGAAATTCTAAATCCTCTAACTACAAAGGATATTCTGGTGAATAGACAGAGCGAGGGCTCATCTTCACTGGCTTTACGAGGTGCAATGAGGTTCAACCCATCCGTCTTTCAGTTGGATTCTTATATCAGTGGCATAAAATGGTCTTAAAATGACAACATGGTTTATCGTAATTATTTCTAGGACAATATCATGTCCAACTAAATTACTTATTGTGACAGGCCTAGCCGTAAATAACCCCACTATACTGCAAACATGGCAGGTCCTTACCTGATGTACATCTCCTCTCTCTCGATCTCCTTGTAGAAGTTCTACAGGGGAGCACAAAGAACGTTACAAAATAGAACCGTTACAACATAGAACCGTTACAACATAGAACCGTTACAACATAGAACCGTAACAACATAGAACCTTAACAACATAGAACCGTTATAACATAGAACCGTTACAACATAGAACCTTAACAAAATAGAACCGTTACAACATAGAACCTTTATAACATAGAACAGTAAAAACCTAGAACCTTTATAACATAGAACAGTAAAAACCTAGAACCTTTATAACATAGAACAGTAAAAACCTAGAACCTTTATAACATAGGTGGATGTTTCCACAAAGACAGGTAATCACATCTTCACAAACTAATTGTGATTATTGAAAATGCCTAGGTATCGGAACTTTAAGTTTTTAGTTGCTATGGCGATGACTCGTGATGAATGGTGACGGCGCTCTCTCTGGATATGGAGACATGAACACGCCCCCACACACACACACACACACACACCAGGTTAGCCGGGCAGCAGCGTCCCCCGCCACTCACCAGGGGACGGACTGACGCTGAACACAGAGTGGACTGCCCCCCCCCGGGTCTATCTCAGCCCGGCAGGCGGGACGGGGAGGAGGACTGACATTTCGCTGCTCCCTGCTGAAATGTCATGTGACAAAAGAGAGCCGTCTCCTAGGGGGGCCCCACGATAAGGCCCTGATGCGTTCTGACGCCGCGCCCCACCGCTATTGTTTCACCGACGGGCCCGCGCCCGTCCCTTATAGTCCCCCATAGTCCCCCCATAGTCCCCCTTATGGTCCCCCATATAGTTCCCCCATAGTCCCCCTTATAGTCCCCCATATAGTACCCCATCGTCCCCCCATAGTCCCCCTTATAGTCCCCCTTATAGTCCCCCCATAGTCCCCCATATAGTCCCCCCATAGTCCCCCATAGTCCCCCCATAGTCCCCCTTATAGTCCCCTATATAGTCCCCCATAGTCCCCCTTATAGTCCCCCATAGTCCCCCTTATAGTCCCCCCATAGTCCCCCATAGTCCCCCCCATAGTCCCCCTTGGTCCATCACTGAGGTCTGCTGGTTCCCGCTGCGTCAGCAGGGGGCCGTGAGATGTGTGGCGCGTGCGTGTCCATGACAACACAATGATTGCACGCGCACACATATACATCGAGTGTTGGTCTCACACAGGTGAAATATCGTATTACGCACATACACATGAGACTACACAACGCTAAGGTGTGTGAGTGAGGGTACAGAGAGAGAGAACCAAAGCAAAGCTAATCTGTGTGTGTGTTGTGTTTATGTTGCAATACTGTGAAACTGGTTACTGTGTGTGTGTGTGTGTGTGTGTGTGTGTGCGTGTGCGTGTGGGCGTGTGTGTGTGTTTTACCAGCACGTTGACGGTGCAGCTCATCCGGTTCTCCTTGTTCTCGTCGTGCATGATGGTCCTGTAGTCCAGCAGCCTCTCCAGCAGGCGGACCACCAGACCCACGAATTCAGCCCCGGACTTGGCCAGGTACTTGTGCTTCCTGCAGTGCTCCAGCAGGCTGGGTGGAGGGGGAGAGGGCCAGGGGTGGAGAAGAGGGATGGGTGGAGGGGGAAGTGGTCGAGGGGTGGAGAAGAGGGATGGGCGGAGGGGTCGGGTGACAGACCAAGAGACCGAGAGGTAGGGAGGGGTGACATTTAGAGATTGACGCGTTAACAGAAAACATTTCCAGCCTTTCAGAGGTTGCACTCTACGCACGCACGCACACACACGCACGCACGCACGCACGCACGCACGCACGCACGCACACACACGCGACACACGCTCCATCAAATGTTTGACGGCAACAGAGTCATGTGGTTCTTTGTGTGGGGGTGCTGTGGTGCAACATCTGATCACAGGACGGAGTGTGTGAAGTGGGGGGGGCATCACTCACGTCTTCTGGAACAGAAGCTTGTACTGCTCGTCCCCACGGCCACCTTCCACCTCGTGGTCCAGCTTGGTGATGATCTCACTCTCAAACTGAGATCACAAACAGACATCATTACACACCTCTCTCTCCTCTCTCTCTCCTCCTCCCTCTACCCCCTCCCCTTCTCTACCTCCCTTTACCTCTCTCGTCCTTCCTCTCCTCATCTCCCTCCCTCCTGCTCACCATACACCTCTCCTTTCCCTCTCCCTCCCTCCCCCTCTCCCTCCCTCTCCCCTGCCGCCGTCTCACTCACACACACACTGCAGCGCGGCCCAGTCCTGTTTGTTTGTGACAACATCGTTCATATTACTGTGCAGGCAAGCGGCTTATCATGCCATCTTAATATCATACCAAGACTTAATATCATGTAAAATATTATATTGGACCAGTATTCATATAAAATACAGCATACATTTATTATCAACCTTAGGCATTTCGGATAGTAGATTCATTAATCTACCATAATAATACATTACTGATATAAAATAATTAAAAAGGTATTTTTATTTATTTGTATTTATTTCAGAGAGATCTATTGTTATTTTTATTATTATAAGGTTTTTATATGTTATGAATATATTTTTTTATTCTTGTGTACCGCACATCACGTGTACGTTTTCAGTTGTCTGTTAGCGTAGCTCCCAATGCGCAGGAAGTAGAGCGGCGAACCATCGTGATCAGCAATAGAAAACACGACATTTTCAAAGGAGACGCATAAGTGCCGGCCAGACACTCACTGGGAATGTACTTGAAACAATGTGTGCTGCTGCGTTTCCGCTTGCCGTTGGAGACGTACAGACAGACAGGCACGGGCCGACTCACAGACAGGTCGCTGTAGGCGGGGACCCGCACGCACAACAAGCCCTGCAGAGGGGAAACGACATGTGACACCTGAGCAAACAGGGATTTACTTTTGTGAATGGACTAAGCCATCTGATTTGTCATTGGTTATACATCTGGCCGGTGACCATATGTTGGGGGCGCCTCATCTTTCACACACACACACACACACACACACACACACACACACACACACACACACACACACTTACCTCACACACTTACCTCATTGCTATTTTCGCGGTCAACACGGGCCTCCTCTTCCCATTGTAACTTGCCATCTGGTAGGGAGGGAGAACAGAAGTAAGAGCTGCTGACTGGTATGACCACTGTTATGGGTCCTTAGTGAAGAGAAGGGTAAAATACCGTATTCACCTTATTATAGCGTACTTTAGCTAGCTTTGCTTGCTACCTTGGAATGCAAGCTATTCTTCTTCTGATTAAACTGATTCATTATCATTCTGATAATAAAGGGATGAGTTTCCTAGGTGTATTGAACATCTAATATTTGAAAAATATATTATATTTTCATGAGAAACATTTTAATTTTTATTGATTTAACTTTTTAAAATACATTGGGTATACATTGGGGATGCAGGCGCTGCTGTTTGTTTTTCTTGGGAAGATTTTGGGGGACAGATCGATCAGTTCAATCACAGAGCAGCTGAGACATGCAAAATGGGCTTTGGGACACAGCTATAGTTTTCAAAGATTCTAGAATGTTTACCCACCCAACTAACCAATAAGTCTGCTATGTGATTAAGGTATCGGCCTTTATCACAGAGGTGTAATAGTAGGGGAACACAGATGTATCATGATGTTAATTATGGTATGCCTAATATAATTAACTTAATGAGCTATACCTGTTTCCCCTTCCCCTTTACACCTCTTTGGTAAATGTAATGTAATGTAAACAAATGTAAGAATTTGTGTAACTCAATAGTGCAAATTTCGAGAGTTGATTATATTGTTAATTGACGCACACACGCATCCATAAACACACATACACACTTTCTCTCTCTCTCTTTCTCTCTCTCTCTCTCTCGTTATCTCTCGTTCTCCCTCGTTCGGCATATACCTGTCCCTCTCTCCATGAAAAGAACTCTGGAGATGGGCAGGAAGTTGGTGCCACTCAGCAATAGCTCCTCCCCTCCCTCCACACAACAGGAAGTCAGGCTGACAGACTCGATGACAGGCAGCTCCTGGGCCGAACGCTGGGCTGAGAGACAGAGACCATGCCATGACAGGAGAGAGTGAGTGATTGAGTGAGTGAGTGAGTGAGTGAGTGAGTGAGAGAGAGAGAACCAGAGAGATTTTTTTATATTTTCGCTCCACAAAGCTGCATCACAGAAGAGATGAGAGAAAAAAAGAATAATGCAACCTTAATACAAGCAACATAGGTAAAATACAAGCAGACACACCCACGCATTCAAGACAGGGGACTTACAGCATTCAATCGGCAGCGAGGCCACCTGTAAGGCCAGCACTCGCCCAGGGGCGCCTGCAGGGGGCGCCAGAGGCAGGTGAGTTCGGAATACCAGCCGGACGCGCGTGTTCTTCCTCCCCACGTCGGTCTCCCCTTTCCTCAGCTCAATGTCCGAGTTCCTCAGCTTCAGAATCCCTGCGCAGTCGATGCTTAGAGACACACACACCTGGGAGTTCAACATTAAACTTTCTTAGGGCTTTTAAAAGCCTTGTTTAACTTACACCCCTGGCTTCTCAAATACGTCTGTTTTATAGCTTCCAACTATTCCTTGCCCACACAGCTAAAAACAAATATAAGCTGTTTGGAAAGAATGGCCTTCTGCAACATCAACCTTTCTGCACCAAGAATTTTAGAAAAGTAAGATCCTTGATGTCATTGGTCCGGGGTTTGTGTTCTCCATTAGTCCAAATAGGAACAATGATATCAATGGTCATGATTGCTTTACAAGAATGTTGATGTTGCAGACCATGATTTTTTCACAACACGCGCATGAAGCAGTACTCTCTTGTGTTAGTTAATAACCCAGCATGAGGGTTCTCCTTTAATGTCCGCTGCAATTTCTATATATTCAACATCATCATTGACTTGCACATCGTTCAACAGTTACCAGATTACTAAGAAATCGTTTGATAGATATGAGGCTTCCAAAAAACACGTCTATGTATGTCTCTCTCTCTTTCTCTCTCTCTCGCTCTCTCTCTCTCTCCTCCCTCTCTCTCTCTCTCTTACAGTGCAGTCATGCTGGACTCAGGACTGAGAGGGATGTCCAGGATCTTGGTTCCAGCCTGAACACTCTCCTGACTTGCCGTTCCCACCATTTTCCCTGTGACCCTAAAATGGAGGAGACAGAGAACACCCATATGAATTTCTACAAATCAGCTTTATTGATTATATACTACATTTTTATACTACATATAGACTACACAAAAAAAAAAAATATATATATTGTTTTATTTTTATAAATATTATGTTATATTTGTTTTTTAATGATTATTGTTGCTCGTGTTTTCCTCGTCTGTTTTTTCTTCCTTATTTGATATTCTAAACCACTTACATCTGATATTAAAACCGTTGTTCTCAAATGGGAAATGGCAAATGGGAAACAGGCCTATGTATCCCAAGCCAACACATAGCATTTAGACAAAAGCCTGTGCTACAAAGTACACGGCATTAGGAAGTCAAATGTTTGAATGTGTACAAGATGCATACATGCCAAACTCATGACTCATCATGCACATGCAATTAATGATTCAAACAACTGTGCATGCAATTATACAAAGACACACGTAAGACCTTATTCTTGCAGCTACTTCTTTTATCTTCTGCGATGCATAAAGAAAGATACCAGCTATTACCTGTGTATCTGATAGAAGGGGTGTGGCCTGATTGATCGGTCATCAGCTGTTCCAACAAACACCTGCAGTGATAGAGGCTTCCGGTCTGTATAGCCACACAGCTGTCAGAACACACACACACACACACACACACACACACACGCACACACGCACACACGCACACAGTAGGGGGAAGAATCGTTGACAATCTATGGCTGTGTTCCATTTGGCTTATCTGAACACTGAACACTATAAAACAAGTTCAGGGGGAAATTGGACACTAATTATGCACCAGAAGAACTAAGCATTGTGACATGTCCTCATGTCATGACATGTGCTGTAGCAAGCAACAGCTGTCCCAACACCGAGTAATGCTGTCAAATCAAATCACCCCTTCGACACGATTGACAATGTAATTCAAGCGTTGACCGCACTGGCAGTATTTTGTTTTCTCGCGGAGGTTGATACAATGCTTGCAGAAGACATCATTAATCCATTTTTGCCGGTTGCGTTTTCTTTCTCAAAATAATTGATTGTTGGTCGGCCTTGTGTTCTTCGACCACAAGAGTGCGTGTGTGTTGCCAGAGTGGATCAAAACATGAGGTGCGTCACATTTAATAAGAGAACAGAAAAGTGCCTTGCCTTTTTGCACAGCCCCTTGACATCAAACCCACACAAGTCTGCTGCCATCTAAAGGTCAAAATGTTCCTTGAAGACACCAAGGACGAACTTGAACTTTTCCACCTTGGCCATCTCATGTTTTTCTTTTTCAAGGGTACTCAGTTCATGAGTTCTTTATTTTCTTCCAAATCTAACCAACATAACTTTTGCATCAAATCCTGAAGGATAAAATCACATTATGTGATTATAAAAATACTTGACTCTCTATGTAAGTAGCGAGCGAGTCATGGTTTTTGGAGTGTTTTCGGAGGGAGGCCTGGATGGAGGGCTGGGATTGGATACTTTCAAAATCGACCTTGCTCTGGTTGGTTTCTCCAAATTGCCTTCTCTAGCTTTAACCGCACTGGGGTTTGTATCCTACCTTCACTACAGGATGGCCTGCAGGAGCAGCCTTAACCGCCCCTCTGCTGCCCTCGGTCTCATAGTGGGCCCTGTGGTGTGGGCGGGGCTGCACCTCCATACGCAGCTCGTATTGGTCGAATTGGGATGGCAGCGGCCAATCGAGTGGTGGCAGGGCATTGGACCTATAGTAAATGAAATTAATTAAACACATTTTTTAAAACGGATAGGTATCTTATATTTGTGCACTTCATTTCCTCAATAATATAAGGCATTATTGTATTTTTTGGCTCCAATGAAAGAAGATTTGCTGGATTCACCAGCTTCTGTGTCCCATCCTAGCCTCCTTTCATACCACTGTAAATAATTTAGTCAAATACATGATTTAAATTCAGATTAATTCTATGTATATAT
>JAOPJO010000147.1:1468481-1480035 GCA_027123675.1 Molva macrophthalma | reverse complement strand
TCTCTCTCTCTCTCTCTCTCTCACACACACACACACACACACACACACACATACACATGCACACACACACTGGTACACACACACACACACTCTCACTCTCTCTCTCAATTTCCTTTTCACACACACACACACACACACACACACACACACACACACACAAATGTAAACACACTCTCTCTCTCTCTCGCCCTCACTTTCCCTATACTTCTCACCATCATTAGGGTTGTGTTTTACTGGTGTGTAACAGTGGGTGTGTAGCAGTGGGTGTGTAGCAGTGGGCTGCTTCCATGCTGCTGTCTATTCTCAGGGTGCCGTGGCTTTCCAAGAGAGAAAATGGCCACCGCGGCTCCGCTGGGGCCTTGTCATAACAATAAATGGCCACTCACAAGCTCTTCTCCCACACCCATGCAGTGGCCAGACCCAACGCACACGCAGAACAGGAAGTCCCTCTGTCTCCCAGAGCAACGGAATGCTGCTTCGCTGAGCTGAGGTCCATGTTCTTCCACTGTGTTTTGCACATATGATTCATGATCGATATTTCAGGGGAAAGTCATGAATGAATGCATTGTCTTGTATTGCCCTTTTTTTCTTTTTATGTAGACCTGGGATTAAATATGCCCAATACAATGTATTTATTGTTGTACAACAATAAAAAAGTTCAAATTGACAATGAAATATTATTTGATGAATGTAGTACAAATAGCCTATTTCCTTGTAGGCATATTTTTCTGTATTAGACTTTGCTAATCTTTGCTGTGGCCACATTTTCTTTCTATCTTATTAAAGCTTACATCCTGTAGGCGCTATACACCCAAATGGTATTTGGTATGCTGTGTTGTAAGATCTAGTTGTAATACAGTTGTCCTATACATGGATAGATAAAGATACGTACAAGCTGGCAAAAAAGCAGAAATGTCAGACTTGCAGGCTGATGAGGAGAGGGGTTTTTGCTTCCTGTGGAAATGGTGCCCTCTTGTGGTCAAAGCACGTCTTGTGATCAAAGCACTTCCCTCAGATAACCATTTTCACAGATTACACCAGTGCAGGAAGAATGTTGCCACAGGGTTCTCCCTTGTGGTCGCACTTTAATGCCATGATGCGTGACTGTTTTGTTTTTATTAATTTTTCATTCGATTTTCACATCGTTAGGGCTTAAAAAACGTGATTTTGATTGAACTTGTATTACATGTATTTTTATTTTTTTTTGAAAATGTGGTGGATTTCCACGTAAGGAGAATTCTACGGCGGGCGAGCAGTGAAGTGAATGCAATGACATCAGATTGAGCTCAGATTGAGAGTTATATTAAGAGCCTCGGATAACGTTTTAAACACTCCAGAACAATATGTTACAAGGGAAGGGCAGGACCAAAAAGAGTGAGTAAGGTTTGCAGGCGAAAAAGAGCACCTGCTACAACTAGCATCTGCCCCTGGATATATTTCAGCCAGTTTGGCCTTACTATAATGTGCTCTATGTAACATTTTAAACTGAATGAGTGCGAGGCGGGCGCAGGATGAAGATGAATTAACTCTTTCCAGTGCTTCTCCCAATAATCTCCCAACTCCACTCCCAACTCCTCCTCCCAACCAGACTGAATTTTGGCCAAATTGTGGTTTTCCAAAGAAAGCAATTTCTGATATAAAAATGATGTAATTCCTTTTTCTGGTTTTAAAAGAGTTATGTCTTCCCAGAGTCCATGGTCAGGCAGAGAGGGGAAGGAGGGGAAATTAGCATTGAGAAAATGCCGTATTTGGAGATATTGAAAAAATCGTTGTCTAAGGGAGGCCATGCAATCTCTGTAGATTCTCATAACTATCCAGGGTTTTAGAACTATAAAGGTCCTTAAAACAGTAAATACCCTTCCTCCACCATTCCATAAATGATAAGTCCATAATAGAGGGACGAAAAATATGTTTTTTGTGGATGGGGCTAAGGATTGAGGCAGACTTGAATTTGTAATGAGAGCGAAATTGGTTCCAAATTTTCAGAGTAGAGAGTACTACAGGATGAGAGGAGAAGCTGGAAGATCTTATAGGTAAGGATGAATAAATTAAGGCCCTGAGGCGAGATTGTTTGCATGACTGTTCCTCTAGAACACACCAGCTTATATGAGGAGAGTGTAGCCAACAGACTATTTTATGAATATTTGCAGCCCTGTAGTAGTGGATAAAACTAGGCAAAGCAAGTCTGCCAACACAACGCACAATGCCTTTGTAGAAGGTTCTTATTAACTCTGGGTGATTGGCTGCCCCATATAAATGAGTTCACAGCTTGACTAATTGATTTAAAAAATGATTTGGTAAGAAAAAAAGGTAAACATTGAAAAACGTATAAGAACTTTGGGAACACAGTCATCTTCACTACATTTATGCGACCCATCAGAGGGAGTGGTAGGGTAGACCATCTTTTAAAATCATCCTTCATTTGGTTAACTAATGTTGCTAAGTTAGCAGCATGAAGGGAAATGAAAGATTTGGTAATATGAATTCCTAAATATTTGAACCCCTCTCCAGAAAGGTGGAAGGGAAAGGAGGATATTAGCCTGGAAGAAGTTGGGGTGTTGATTTTAAAACACTCACTTTTCTGCAGATTGAGTTTATCAGAGAACAATCCAAACTCCTCCAGAATAGACACAATTGAGGAAGCAATAGCAGTTGGGTGACTAACATAAATCAATAAGTCATCAGCATACAGTGAAACTCTGTGTTCAACTCCCCCTCTAAATATGCCTTGAAATGCTGATGTGGTTCGCAGGGCTATGGCAAGAGGTTCGATTGCAATGGCAAATAAAAGTGGTGAAAGTGGCCTGCCTTGTGCCTCTTGTTAAAGGAAAAAAAGATGACCGCAAACCATTGGTTTGTACACACACTTGGGGATCTTTATATAAAAGCTTAATCCATTTAATGAAGTTGACGCCAAAACCAAATTTTCCCAAAGCCGCAAATAAATACTGCCATTCAACACGATCAAACACTTTCTCTGCATCCAGAGAAATCACTGCTTTGGGCACAACATTTGTATTTTTGGTATATACTATATCGATCAGGCGGCGGATGTTTGCAAATGAGTGTCGACCTTTAATAAACCCTGTTTGATCTTCAGAAATCATTTTAGGGAGTGGATCTTCAAGGCGGCGGGCCAACACTTTAGCTAAGATCTTAGCATCTACATTCAAGAGAGATATTGGATGATAGGATCCACATTGAGTGGGTTCTTTGTCTTTCTTGAGAAGAAGTGAAATGGATGATTCAGATAAAGTGGGGGGTAAAGAGCCTCTATCTAAGGATTCATTGAAAACTTCCAGGAGGAGTGGCGCAAGCTGGTCCTTGAACTTTTTATAAAACTCTACAGAGTATCCATCCACGCCTGGAGTTGTATTATTCTGCATGGCCATAATGGCTCCAATAATTTCCCCTATTTCCAAATTTCGATCAAGTGATGAAACCGCTGTTTGATCAAGAGAGGGGGCTTCTATATTATTCAAAAAGACTGTCATGGGTGTTGTGCCTTTGGGGAATTCTGAAGTATAAAGTGAATTGAAATGGGAGGTAAATATATAATTTATGTGTTTTGGGTCTGAAACAAAATTACCTTGCTCATCTTTAACCTGGGGGATAAGACGAGATGCAGCACTAATACATTTCTAAAAGCATTAATGCCTTTTTAATAAACAGTGTAACATACAATTTGTATCAAAATAATAATTTATTTGTTATTCGTACTAAGGTTTAGAAAATGTTTAGGGTCCCATACCATCAGTACAATTATTGAAGCCTCGGGGCACTAAAATTAACAAGTAACATTGAAAAACATTTTCAGGTGTAACCGATTTGTGTACTTCTCCTGCTTGTGATTCTTGTGAAGACTTTCCAAAGAGGGAGGAAACTTTGGACCTTGTGGTAACGCAACATTTCTTGCACAATGTACAAAACCACCTTTTTAGTTTCATGATCATTTGAAGGCTATCCCATTCAAAGGGGTCTTAGCTGGAACTTCGGTGGGTCGTGTTTCCAATGAAAGCGCACACCGGCGCTACCATACAGTCGCGATATAACTTCCAGCACTGCCCAAAACCTTTATCCATCAACAGCCATTCTATTAAACTGGAATCATCCGACGTGCGTTCTCTATAGGCGTGAAGCTTGGTTGCGGCAGTTGAAGCTCTGCCGCAACCGAGTCCGATCAAGAGTGGATTCGAAAGACTCATAATTCCTACACACAGCACTTTCGTTTTTTAAGCATTATTCAGCCTTAATTAACAGAAAATATATTTCCTTAATTTCTCCATGTGAGAAAAAGTAGAGGGCCCCGCCCCCGACTTAAAATACAGGCTTCGGACAGGGAGAGAGTTTTCTCTTTTGAGTTTAGAGTGACTGGAATAACGAAAATGCATCTAAATGCGAGTTATATAACTATAGCAACGTTTATCTACCCTAAATTAAAAGAAAATATATTTCCCTAATTTCTAAAATACCGATAGCAGCACTGGGTACGTCGGAGCTTATCTATACTACGGTGTGTAATTATTCAGCCCCGGGGCCTGTTTAATACCGGGTTTCAGTACCCATCCCTAGCAGAGAGGCAGGGCGGGGGAAAGAGAAGAGAGAAGAGAAACAAAACAGGCAGAGGGCGGGGCCACCAAGGTCACAGCGGCCGATGGGCATAAGATTTTCAGAGGGGCATCAAGGCCAGACAGAGGGGCAACGACGGCCATGCCCGCCGTGGCCGCCGGTGAAATTCCTGCCCTGGACTTCACCATTAATGGCTTCGTGTTTGCAGTAATACTCTGTGTGTATTGTAGTATGCATGACTCTAACAATCTCTATTGTCTTCCTTGCAGTACTGGCCTTCATATACAAGTTTCTTGATTTTTTTCTCTTCAAGTGACCATGAAAAACGTTAACGTTTCCTTTCCTTTCTGTTACGTTATTTATGTGGATGCACCTTACGTCATGAAAAGACAAAACAAGAATGGCATACTAAAACACTTAATTTCCAATTTCACTTAATAACGAAAACAGAGCACATAAGCATATCTGCAATACAAATCTATTTACAGTTACGTTAATACGGTCGCTGCATGGATGACTTTCACCAATAACAAAGAACCAAAAGTAAGACCTTTTCCTTTGAAACTTGTGGGCTCGGAACGTCTTAGACTTCTGTTTTTATAGGTTTATGAGTTTCAGGGAAAGCCAAGCGGTGAGGGTGGCAGGGGGCGTGTGAGGGTGGGGCACTGAAGGAATGCTGTGGAGGAGGAGGAGGAGGAGGCGGAGGACGAGGAGGAGGAGGTGGAATAAGAGGAGGAGATATTTTGTGTTGTGAACTTGCATAATAAGGAAAGCTGAGACCACACATGTTCTGGATGGTTCCTTCTACCCTTTACCCCATCTCCAAGTGAAGCGCAAGCTCCTGAGGAAATTAGGATGTAGCCCATTTTACATGTTTAACATGCTTTATTAGTCATTTCTGGCCAAAAGAATCTGGCCTGAAATGTATACTTCACACCTTGTTGCATTCAATTCATCATCATTTTGGACTTCTTTAAGTCTTATCGATAGGAGCCTCTCTCTTAGAGGATGAGAAGATGATAGACAGGATTGCTAATAGATAACACCTTAAAAAATGTCTGGGTCACACTTTACAGTAAGGGTACATTAATTAACAATTAATAAACGTTCATTCATCAGTAATAAGCAATAACTAACAGTTAATTATCACTTAACTAATGGTCTAGTTATCATTTACTTATGGTCTTCATGTTAAGGTAATGGTGTTCATATTAACTAAGGTATGAATGTATATATTATTTATAGGGTTAACCCTAATCCACCAACCCTAACTAACCCTAACCCCAACCCCCACTATATTATAATGCTTATTACTGCATTGACTAATGTTAATAAATAGGTAATTAATGTACCCTTATTGTAAAGTGTTACCAAATACTGTCTTTCTGCAAGAAACATTTTAAATTGCTGTATTGTATGCCATGAGGTGAAACCATTATATTGTCTTCATCTGCGCTCATAATCTATGCCGTGTTTTCTTTGGATGAGGCACTTTGTGTGTTACATCCCGAGAGGCTGACTTTAAGATTCAAGACTTTATTCGTATTTCAACAAGTGGAAATTGTTGACTGCGCGTATTATAATTAGTCGCCTAAGACGAAAGCGTCTGCTAAATAACTATTATGTAATGTAATGTAAGAACACATGGATTTTTGTCTCTAGTACCGTTTAAAACCACACAGACATACACAGACAATACACGTACACAAAACCAAAAACACACACCCGCACACACACCCACACACACACACACACACACACACACACACACACACACACACACACAAACAGACAAAACCCTCAACAAATGTATACAGGATTAAAAGGGTACAAAGTTATAAATATAGGACCTTTCCAGATCAAAGCGGGGAGGGCCTCCTACCCTGTACAGTGTTTCTGTGCTGCAACTCACAAGGCGATTGGCCACAGAGAAAGTGACATTGCTCAGGCAAGAGGTATTTCTACACTTGCCGGTTCCCTTGTGTGTGTTGGTGTGTCCCCCGTGTCAAGGCCTGTTTATGGTGTTTCTCCTCATGGTGTGTATTGCAAGAACTCAAGTCAACAGCAGAAAACGCACATGATGGAAGACATAGATAGATGGATTGCAAAGTTTATACTTGGGACACTTTTGCTCATTTTGTTTTCTCCATCCCATTTGCTTGCCAGGAGGTCGATGAACTAGTGAAAGCTAGTGGCTGGGTGTGTGTTTGTGTGTGTGCGCCGGCACACCCATGAGTGTGTATTTGTGTGTGTGTGTGTGTGTGTGTGTGTGTTTATACATGCACACTGTAATTTACATGGGTCGATTACAATTTGAGGTTTGAGGTTGTAATGTGTTCTTACATTACATTACAATTCCTTTTTTTTGTCTTAAGCGACTTACAATAAGTGCATTCAACAATGAAGACACAACCCATAAAGTGCAAGAATCATGTGAGTACATATAATTCATCATTACAGAATGATGCTCCATTTTGGAATGCAGTATCAGTCTGAACAGGTGAGCTTTCAGTCAGTGATGGAAGATGGGTAGGGTTTCAGCTCTCCTGATGTCAGAGGGAGTTCTACTATTGTGGAGCCAGGACTGCAAACAAGTGAGATTTTGTGAAGCAGCAGCTTGGGTAGCAAGTCATTTGGCAGTCATGGAGTGTAGTGATGGGACTGAGGTGTATGGTTTGACCATGTCCTGGATGTAGGATGGCCGGAGCCGTTTGCAGTACGGCAGGCAAGTACCAGTGTCATGAATCGGATCGGAGCAGCCACCGGTAGCCAGTGCAGGGTGCGGAGGAGAGGTGTAGTGTGGGAGAACTTGGGTGGATTAAAGACCAGCCGGGGTGCTGAGTTCTGGATGAGCTGCAGAGGGCGAATAGCACATGCAGGCAGACCAGCCAGAAGGGAGTTGCAGTAGTCTAGAAGCAAGAAGACAAGAGCCTGGACCAAAACCTGGTCCAGGTTTCTTTCCTCCTGATGTTGGACAGCAAGAATCTGCAGGAGCGGGTTGTGGCAGCGATGTTCTGAGTGTCAACAACTGACTCAAACAAAACCAAAAAACAGTCCAATACACCCTTTTCATGGAGGTGTCATAGCAGGACAAATACAGGTGTCGCTCATAACACTTATGGGTCTGCTCCTTTTATGTACCAGGGCACGGGTAGCAGACTAGTAGATAACACATTGACCATTACTGGGGCTTTGACACACATGAATTAAACACGGGCCTGCCTACCAAATGTTAATGTTGGGTGTGTTTATTCTGCAATGACAGATGTGTGGGAAGGGTCCAGGGTTAATGTGTGTTATCTTCACTAGTTTGCTGTGGTTAAGTGCATATAGAGTGTGTGTGTGTGTGTGTGTGTGTGCGTGTGTGTGTGTGTGTGTGTGTGTTTGTGTGTGTGTGTGTGTGTGTATGCCCCTGCAATTGCGCATGCGTGTTTGTGTGTTCTTTATTCAGCATCCTGATTTAGTATTTGTTTACGCAATACCGGCCTCATTATGCATCAGCTGTGCCCTGGGGATACAAACTTAATCTTTCCTTTTTTGGGACAATGGAAAGGTTTATAGAGGAAATGCTCCTCTGTTTATAGAGCTATTTTCCACCACATTTATATTCCCAAGACAAGACATTAGCACAGTCCATCTTAGAGCAACGCGGTTGAAGAAGAACTGAAAATCAGACTTGTGCATAATAGAATAGAGTGTGTGAGAAAGAGTGAGAGACAGAGAGATATGGAGAGAGAGAGAGAGAGAGAGAGAGAGAGAGAGAGACAGAGACAGACAGACAGAGATATATGGAGAGAAAGATAGGCGGCGAGAAAAACAGCCTAATAAAAAGCCAGAGGAAAAAAACTGATAGAGAGAGAGAGATAGAGATAGAGAAAGACAAAATGAGGGGGGAGATAGAGACCTCAAGAGAAAGGAAGGCACACCTCTCAATTCTCATAGCAAGTCAGAGCCTGTTCGGGCGGACATGAATCAGTGTTTGACTGAGCTTACTGAGCGGGCGTTGTGAAACGACAGAGTACAGCTTCGTCCCACATCTGGATAACACACCATCCGAGATACACAACAAGGAGAGTTTGGAGTCTTCAGCCTGCCGTCACCAAGGTATCTTTTGTATTTTTTCTATTATTTTAACTTGTTTGCTAGCTTACAAATCACGGCTCCTTACCTGTATTGTAGGCTACATGGATTGGGTTTGCCTAAACAAAAAGCACTTTGTCACATCATGTAGCGCTAATGATGTAAACTCTGAGATTTTGGGCTTACATGGTTAGCAATTTTCAACGTTCCACAGTAATAATGGAACATATTCATTTAAACCATTACCCAAATTCAACTTTTTACAATGCTGAACAGAAAATAATGTGTGCCTTTATGAATAATGATTTATTTTTAAATTATTATTTTACTTTCCACTAGATGAGAGATGGCTGACAAGACTTGCCTTGCCTCTGTTGTAGACTGTTAAGCTGATGTTATGACTATTTGCATGCATTCTGACGATTGTCAAATATGCCTCAAGTACACATTTAATCCATTGATGCAGTGGAATTTCTTAAATATTTTTTCATTAAAGTTTCATTAAAGTTTTTTACATTAAAGTTAAATGTATTTCTAATGTATAACATTAAAAGATTACACAAGCCAATCACAAACCGCCTACACCCTCTCTAGGTTGAACAATTGGCGGGGTGTAATACCTGGGTAAGATTGGCCCCCAGATCTGTTGGTCTGTGGGCGATCTCTTGTTGGGAGTGTAAGACAAACAAAGGGCCATTTGATACCAACCCCTCAGTTGCTCCATTGATCCATTTCTTTCTGAACAATAGGGGGGTTAGAGACCCCCTATTGGGTCTGCCAGGGAGGAGGATGAGAACAGGATGAAGGTGAATCCATATACATTGTTTGATCAACTCCTTAAGAGTAATGGGGGGATAGAGACAGATGTTTGGCAGGGAGGTTGATAAAAAACAGGATGAAAGTGAAACATATTTACTGTCTGATCAGCTAAAAGTGGGGGTCAGAGACGGCGATCTGGCAGGGACGGGTGTCAGGGCAGAGTGAAGTTGTCATCGTATTAACTCTTTGATCAGTCAAAAGTGTGGGTCCGAGAAAAGGATCTGGCAGGGAGGGGCGTGAGGGCAGGGAAAAGGTGTCATCAACTAACTGTGGTGGTCAGAGACAGGGCTCTGGCAGGGAGGGGGATGAAAACAGAATAAGGGGAGGCCATATTTAACTGTTTAAGAGATTAATACATTCCTCAACACTAACCATTAGCAGAAGCAGGCTTTAAGCGTAAATCTCAATGTTGACTCTGATACTCTGATATGTGGATGTCGTGGAGAATAAACCAGGGTTGCTAAAGTGATGACATTTGAATCGCAGCCTACTGTGTGGAATCAGACCCACATCTGACACCAATGAGTTTGCCGCATCTCAAATCAATCTGCTAACATTCATATATTGACACCCTTTATTGGCAGTAGAAATTCGCAACCGCAGGCAACATTTACACTGTTGCCCGCCAGGGGAAAGTGTAAAGTCTCGAGGGCAACACGTAGTAGACTGTAACATAAGAGGGTTGATTCTTTGATTTGTAATGGTAAACTAGCTGCTTGTGGCATGTTTAATCATGCTGTCTTTCGCGGTGTGCGTCACATCAGTCAGTTTGCTATTGACAGACCCAAGGTGAATTCTTAGAGGGCTGCGTCAGGGCATTGTCTGGAGACATTAGGTCTACGTTTGAATCCATCCTGATTCCTGACTTAACGAAGGCTAGTCTTATACGTTTTGCAGCCACGCGCCGAAAAAAGCATCAAGAATAACGCTGACGAAAGAACGTATACAGATTGCCTGAGGGATTTTGAAGAAATGGTAGCCTTGTTAAATTTGAAAACAAATGTTACTTTTAAAGTAAGTTAGTATGTCTGTTGAGCAGCCTGACTAGTGTGTGTGTGTGTGGGGGGGGGGGGTTGTGTGTGTGTGTGTGTGTGTGTGTGTGTGTGTGTGTGTGTGTGTGTGTGTTGTGTGTGTGTGTATGTGTGAGTGAGTGAGTGAGTGATTGACTGAGTGCGTGAGTGAAAGTGAGAGTGAGAGAGAGAAAGCGAGAGAGGGAGTATCAACATCCAACACCTCTTAGAACTGATAGTGGATTTCCCAATAAGGTGTTTGACCTTAATCTGTCTCTCACCCCCAGGAAGATGAAAGACAGAGGGTTGACAGGGAGTATGGCTCCTTTGACATCAACCCAAAGCCTACCCTCGCTCAACACCACAAACTATGAGGACCTAAGCATAGTGAGCAATGACTTCTCCACGGCCGTGGGCGCTCTGATCCTGGGCATCGTCTTCCTGCTGGGCGTGCCCGGAAACTTCTTCGTGGCCTGGAGCATCATGGCACGAGCGCGCCATCGCTCGGTGACCACCCTGCTCATCTTCAACCTGGCGTGCGCCGACGGCATTCTCATGGCGCTCACCGTCTTCTTCGTGATCTACCTGGCCACGCAGACGTGGGTCTTCGGCAGCGTCATGTGCAAGATGCTCTTCTACCTGTGCAACGCCAACATGTACGCCTCCATCTTCATCATCACCCTGATGAGCCTGCACCGGCTGGTGGCAGTGGTGTGGCCGCTGAAGTTGTCGTACGTGGCCAGCAGGAAGATCGTGACCAGGATGATCGCGGGCCTGTGGGTGTTAGTGATAATTATCGCCCTCCCTTCCCTGGTTTTCCGCGAAGTGAGCAGGAAACAGGACGAGAACAACGACACCAGGCTGGTGTGCACACCAAAACACGATTCGCCTCGAGAAGTGAGTAGTCATGAATTGTTGGAAATAGTACCGCTTGTGCTTTTCCAGGTTAAGATTCTTAGGGGATACACGTGTTCGGGGTTTAAGGCTTCTGTAGGTACGATTTGAAAGAGAGAGAGAGAGAGAGAGAGAGAGAGAGAGAGAGAGAGAGAGAGAGAGAGAGAGAGAGAGAGAGAGAG
>JAOPJO010000147.1:1451266-1466112 GCA_027123675.1 Molva macrophthalma | reverse complement strand
AGAGAGAGAGAGAGAGAGAGAGAGAGAGAGAGAGAGAGCGAGAGAGAGAGGGAGAGAGAGAGAGAGAGAGAGAGAGAACAGAAAACATCAGAAGAGAGTAAGATTTTGAAATTAAACAATCAAAAATATATACACTCAATCTCTGCTCCCTCCCTCCATTTCTCCACCATTGAGAAGTGTTGTATTTCACCACCTGTGATTGACAGGCAAGATGGATTTCCCTAACCAATTAGGGAAGTAGCCCCAATTTGTCAGAAATGAGCCGGGAGCCTAAAATCGAAATGGGCCCATTTCCCTGTAGGAAAAACACAGTTGTAGCTTATAACAAATATACAATGACCATGCTGGTGCTAAGACAGACATAAATAAACAGACCTTATGTTAAAATAAAAGGAACAGGAAGTTACTTGACCGCACTATTGAAGATCTGGGAAAAGGGTCAATTTCTCATGCATATGCGGGCGCAGCCAACTCGAAACAGATATTCTCACAGATCATTTCACTCACTAATTGCTGACGAAGGGCTATTGCATTTCTAACAAATTACACTCAAATAATAGCCCTTAAATCTTACCTACATCACCTTTAAAGTACTCTGACTGCGACTTGGTTCACTTGCTTAAGGTAACAAGTCTGTCAAAAGATATTTACATTGAACCGTTGGTGGATAACTAGTAATACATTTTTTGTTACTCCACGCACAGTGTACGCAACAATGTAGGTGGCCCTTGGGGGGAAAATCACTTTGCCAGTTAGAGTTGGGTTAAAAGCCCAGTGCTGCCAAGAATGTATACCAATGTATGATATGTGTGCACCACATATCATACCAGATTGGATCAACTGAATGAAATAGCATCATCATGATATATATTATAGATGATGCTATATCATTAATTTGATCTTATCTGGTATGAGATGCGTTACATCTCATATCATGTTTATTACATTCATGTATAAATAAAGATGATTGTAATAAACCTTGTCATTTGTTTGTGGGCTGGAAGGGGTCAGTCTAAGAACAACTACACCATAACAATGTACAGTAGTAGACAAAGGTAGTTAGTGTATAAGGCATAGTTAGTGCCTTATACATAGTTAGTGTATAAGGCAGCTGGTATTTAGGAAAGGAAAATGCACCTGTATTTCCAAAAACATGCATAGACTGATAAACCAAAATTAGGCCAACGCAGGACCGGGGCATAACCACTATATCAGGCCACACTGCTGTGTGATTGTAGGACATGCATTTATTTCATGCATTTTTGGTCTTAAAATACAAAACCAGGACATGGCAGCAACTGTTCTCGTTACATTCAAAGAGAGTATTACAGAAGCGTAATGCATTCACTTCAGATAAAAATATTTCCCCTGATTTTTGGAATTAACGCCAGATTTACTTTGGTTTGTGTCTGAGCCGTTGGGAGATACTCGTGTCTTTAAGTAAAATAGATGGTATTGTTATTAGTTTGTCGACTTTGCTACAGTTGCATGTAGCATGTAATAAATACCTTAGATACCTTACCTGTATTGACCCCGTACCTCCTACAGCACTGTTTGAGGGTCAGGCTGATAAGCAGCAGCATACGTACTCCATGCAGGTGAGAGCTTCAAGCAGGATGTTGGGGTATCTCATTAATTCAGAAAAACAGAGAAGAATTTATTTTCCTTAAAACTTTTCTCAGACTTCTGACTTGAAGGTACTCCCAGCAAAACATGGCTATAGGATTCAAGACAGTCTATTCATAATCGGACAAATAATCTGTGGCTATCAAAATGTGTATCTAATTCAGGGGCATCCATCTTCTAAGTGCACACAAACATGACTCAATATTTTAGATGGGTGAGTTTTGTTTTTTTTGGTCCAATATGTAGAATTGGGTATTGTCTGTATAAAACTGAATGCTAATCCCATTAACACAGAGGATATCACAACATAAGAAAGAAAGAGTGAAGAGTAAAGAGCTAGTGAAGTTCCCTTACAGAACTTAGACGTCACATCATCGATCATGTCGTCATAGAGAGCCAATTACCTTCTTCTCATAGGTTGGCCTTAACGACCAGAGAAGTACTGGACCTAGAATGACAATATAGATAATGCCTTTTGGTCAACAATAGTGTCCTGGTCAAGGAGTCAAAAGCAGGACTGGCAATTAGCTCAGATTGATGGCAAACAGGATGGTGACTATCCTAGTGGGATAGAAATGGTCAGTTTGTCGTAAAATGCACTGCTCAACTTTATAAACACTTTTGCCAGATGCCATATTTTCAATTCTCCCTTTTGAGTATAATGTACGTCACCCTTGTGGTGGTTATTCTACAATACAAGCATCCTATAGTTAAAAACGATCTATGTCCTGGCAGGTACAGTAGTTCCTTGTTTGTGTGACACTCCAGGCCTGATGTTTAGTCTGTAGTGTGTCTAGAAGTACTTCTTCCATTGTGGTTAGGACCCTATAAGGACACACAATGCAACAATCTGCACCCCACTCTCTGTATAACAGATATATCTTCTTTATATTTATAACCTGCATCTCGTAACTCTTTTTTGGGTATACTTGGTTGGTTATCTACTCGATGCTAGGGACAGAGCTATACTGGACTTTCTCAACATGTATAGTAAGCACAGCTTCACCAGTGCAGAACCTCATAAGGCACACTTGAAAAAAGATCCAGTGGATAATCACTTAAATGACTAGCCTATGGATTGCTTTTAACCTGGTTTAAAGCAAATAATCCCATCTGTGTTATAGTATATCATAGTTGAACAATGTGTGTGTTGCCCTGTTTCCTGTGTCCAGGTGATGTTCCAGTATACCTTTGAGACAGTGGCTGGTTTCATACTTCCTTATGCCATCATTGTGACCAGCTACATGCTGATCGTGAGACGCCTGAAGCAGACCAAGTTTCGCCGCACGGTGCGCAGTGAGAAGCTGATCTTGGGCATTGTGGTGACCTTTTGCTTGTTCTGGATGCCCTATCATGTCATCAACATGGTACAGGTAAGGGGATTCCCAATGGCTAACCTTGCTCGTGACTTGTGTTGTTACCTACTGTATCCAGTTTTGTATAAATACACCCGATACAGTTAATAAGCAGTGACATTCAAGCCATTGTCCTTTAAGGAAATCTTTCTTTTTTTTGTTTATTGAAAAATGTATAAGCAAAATTTAAGTAGGCCTGTAGTCTACACATAAATACATAATGAGCTTTTATGTTCACTTCTTCACATGATATACTGTATATATCTATAAATAAATGAATATATATATATAGTGTGTGTGTGTGTGTGTGTGTGTGAAATGCCAAGTATATGTGAAAGCCAATTATGCATAACAAGTATATAGTCAAGCGCATTGGACAGCGTGAGCAGGCTTCTGGCCAGGAACAAGAGAAATAAGAGATAGAGAAAGAAAGAGAGAAAGAGAAAGCATGATGGATTAACATGAAGTCCCTCCTATCGGTCCCAGGTGGCAGCTGAGTGGTATGACGAAGAGTCAGCGGTGGGAGTAAAGTGAGTATGAATCCCATGTCTCTACCATTTCCTTTTGCCACAGACTTTGTCCCATTCTCCTTTAATAGGTTTCCACTATAACCACTAAAACTCACTCACACTGATGATGTACACCAGCAGCCAGTGGAATTGGATTTCATATATTAAGAAAATAGCAGTAACTAGTAGTAACAGATGATATTTGCAGGTAACACATAACCATAAGGGTACATTAATCAACTATGAATTACAATTAGTTAATGCAGTAATAAGCATTATTACATCGCATTTGTATAGGGGTTATGGTTAGGGTCAACCCTATCAAAAAATAATGAATGAATAATTTGGTTAACATGAGCACAATTAGTAAATGATTGACATATTAGTTAATGCTTATAACTGCATTAACTAACAATGATTAAATGGTTGATTAGTGTACCCTTATTAAGTGTTACATATGTGCATATTTGATCTACACTTAGTGGACTACACAGTGCTGTGAAATTCAACGTGTTGCACTTGGTGTGTGTGGGTTCTGTCCTAAGCTGTTCATCTCTCACAGATTGGTACACATTTGGAAGTCGAGTCGTGCCGTGACCTCTGCCCTGGCCTTCATCAGTAGTTGTGCCAACCCAGTCCTCTACACCTTCGCTGGGAAGTCCTACATAAAGGCTGATGGTTTCTCCTTCATGGCTCGACTCTTTGAGGGCACCTCAGACTCTCTTGGGAGGTCGACTAGACAATAAATGACTGAAAGATATGACTGGTATAAGCCTATAGTTTATTAACTATAGAACTAATTATAAAATTGTCATAATGGTAAAAGGAGTAGATACAAGTTTTACCATTGAATCTAGATTGCATTTTTTTTTTTACTGTAAATAGATTTAAGCAAGCACCTATAGTATTTAAGTGATTGACATATCATGAATGTATGAATGTGAACAGCCTTTAATGCCCCATCTAGAGATCATTGCATGTGAAGCTAGTTCAAATGCTTCCTGTAGACTGGGACGTCATGTTTTGCCGGATTCTTTCCCCAAGGCACCAGTTATTCAAAGAGTCTGCAACAGACTTCATAGGTAACCTAGCATTAAGGGTTATCCCAGCTCTATATTGCATGCTGAATTGCCAAGTCCAATGCCATCATGTATACAGGGCAATCACTTCATGCTTTCAATAAAAGACTGAACCCTTTCCAAAGTACCCATACCATTTCACACCTTGAAACCCAGACACCATTACATTTATGAATCACATTACTGTGAGAAGGCTAGTGCAAAGGTCTGTGATTACACGTTTCCCAGGAAAGCCTTGAAAGACGGAAATTGCTCCTTTTCCATGTTCAGAGGAACCCAAATTAATTAAGCATATTGATAGAGGAAACCAAGCCATTTCAGACAAACATTTAATTATATAAACTTTATTAATACAAGACAGTACATTTGGGCATCACAGAAATATAAAAAGTCAGTAAATAAAAGATGCAAAATGGGCATATAGGCTACAAACCACACTATCTTGAAGATATGATCACGAGTAGGCCTATGCACCGCGGCGGATGTAACTTTACATAGATCGCAGATTACGACCGTGAGTGACCAAGAAATTGGCACTACAAATTCGTGATTAAGGTAGAGTTTGAAATTCTATATACGTACTCTTCAATACGTTTGATAGCACATGCAATACCCTATCGACGGTCTCCTTCCAGCAAGTAGGCCTACCTAGAGGAACAAAAGGAAACGTGTTAATGGCAAATATGTGACTGCTCAACCACAGACTTGCGGAAACATAACATTTGAATCTCAGAGCACATTGATAAAATCATAGAAATTCATGTGAAACACGGAATATGCAAGTCATCATCGATTCCAAAATAGTCACTGTAGTAAAGGGAGTATTGACGACTTACCTCGTTGCGATCACACCCGTCCACAAATATGTAGGCCGGGTTCCTTTCCTATGGGCAGAATATAAACAGTGAGTCTTAGGACCTGAGACTAGCACACACAGGCAGCCAGCCTGGGTCAAACCATCAGCGCAGTGAAAGTATAATCACGAGGTTCAGGTGAAACACGGACTCACGGCAAATCATCATTTCAGGTTTGACTGCTGCAATAGTAAAAAACAAAAGTCTAATGTGCCTACAGTCATTTACATATGCACATCAATAATGAAGCAAATGTGCTGTGGAGTTCTAGAGCCATCGCCTGATGGCGCAGTTGTAAAAAAACTGAAAAGGTAGGATCCCCTAGTCAAGTCAATACCTATAGGACAATATTTTGTGATCTACATTACAGTCAATACATAAGCATAATAGTTCATGTAGTTTTGTAAAACGTTCAGATCGGCAACCCAACTGCAAAACATTAACAGATTTCGCTAATTAAAAAGCAGCCTTTAATTAGCCTTTAGCATAGCAGACCATGCATGAAGTGGCGTGGTGGTCGAGGAAGAGACGTTAAACATAATTATACAGCATTTAACTTAACATTACAACAAATAAACATTCCAACAAACAAAAAGTAAATCACTGAAATGAATGAACCACATACCTATCAGACTCAAAAACGTGTGTAACATATGATCAGTGCCACAATGATTACAGCTCAAGCTACGCGAGGAAGGGACCGCATTGTGGCTGAGAAGCTGCATTTATGGCTTTATCAAAACCACGTGTTTCTTGTTCTCCCGACATGCTACTTCCGGGACTGGCACCCAATCTTGCCATACATTAATGAATTACCGGTATACTTTCTACTGTGATTTCACCATAGGCTACAGTTTAATAATCGTAATTGTTATTATATTGAAATACCATTAGGGCAATACGATACCGCATTAACGATCATTTTTATTTTGTTATATTATTTTGTTTAATTAATTTCCACTTGTTATCTCATATACACATACGAATAACTAATAATAAATGTTATTTTCATCTTCAGTTATAATGTAACGTATGTCCGCAGGTCTGCTCTCTTTCTCATAGAATGGAACCAATCAGCGTTCTCATAGAAGGGAACCAATCACAGTCCAAACGCTATTTTCTTTTTACTGGAGTTAATGCACTCAAGGAAGGACATTAGCGATGCTGGTGTTAACTGCTACTAATTAACATTAGACAGCTTATGTGTAGCCATGCGAGTATTAATCGGTAAGTTTGTCAATATTTGTTTTAAATATTAAAATAATGTTTGGACAACATGACATAACACTGTCAGAGTTAAATGGCTTTATAGTATAGCTCGTGTTGGTCCGATATCACCTTGGAAGACAGTATTGCTTGGCACTGTCGTAGACAATACGCCTACCTTGACTTGTGATTTCAATACAATTTTATTTTCGACTATTAATAACGTGTTGTTTTTAATAAATGTGGATAGCTACCGAGCTAAAGTGGTTCTGTTTTGTAAGCGTCTTTATCACGCATGCGCATAAGACGCGTATTTTACGATCAAGGGTAAAGGCAAGTTTATTTATATAGCACCCTTCAAACACAAACTTCCTTCATAGTAGTTTACATATGCAGGAATATCTTATTGTAAAATAATATAAATGTATCAGTTCTGCAGTCAGTATTTGTCCGCTTGTATACCATTTAGAACCTTCACCTATAGAGCTATTGAGACCTATTTGGTTTTGACGAAAATCCAGATCCAAAATATTGAGGCCAGGATGGGGTCGATGTATAGTTAAACAACGTTTTCTAAAAAAACAAAACATTTTTTCAAATTTGCTTACAAATGTTAGGATTTATATAGGCCTGTAATTGCTTGATGCATCAACTCAAAACTTTTTCAGAAGAGGTTAATAACTGCATTTTTCAAGGCCTGTGGGAATGCAAGGGTTTCAGGGTCACTTGGATTCCATAAGAATAAAACAAATAAAATAAAAAATAAAATAATAATGTATTATACATACTGATTTCATAATAAGGATAATAAACTATAGAGTTATCTTCTCTGCAAACATTCTTTTGCTAATCTAGGCGGGGGTTCCGGCTTTGTTGGACGTGAGCTTACGCGCTTGCTTGGAAACCGTGGCCATGAGGTCACACTAATATCCCGCAAACCTGGCCCGGGAAGGATAACATGGGTATGAACACACACACTGATTAACCCTAACCTCAGGATGGCCCCTATATAATTGAGGAGTGGAATTACGAAAATCGTAACAAAGTACATGATATATGTGCCCCTATGTGTTTGTAAAGAGCTTTCCGATTGATTATATTCTCCCCCAGGCTCAGTTGGAGTCTGATGGCCTCCCACCATGTGAGGGCGCTGTCAACTTGTCTGGAGAGAGCATCCTGAACCCAATGAGATGGTGAGGATGAGGGGCGGTGGGCCTTAATACCTCTGTCACTGTCTACACATTCAATTGATGCTATCCTCTGAGATTCCATTTGAGTAGCTTTCTCGGTGGATTATCCTATCAATGTTGGTCTAGCTTAAAGTCTCTGACAAAAATATAAAAAATGCATAGATGTGTCTTACAATTTTATTTGTCATAGCTGGTTGCCATACCACCTAAATAAAGTCTCCAGTAAACATCAGTCCAACATGGCGTTGATTGTTTTAACACATGCCCGCCATCAGTAACTGTTTATAATGGAGATTGTACCAGTTCGCTTTCATTACAGCATGGAATAAAACAAAACATTGTTTCAGGTGGAATGAAAGCTACAAAAAGGATGTGTTCTCCAGCCGAATCGACACCACCAGGACTCTGGCTCAAGCCATTGCTGCGTCACCCAATCCGCCTCGTTCCTGGGTGCTAATAACGGGTGTCGGTAGGTCTATCAGAAGAACAACTGCAATGACTGTGTATAGAGATAAGTGGCTGTGTGCTGATAAGTAAAATTTGATGTAATAAGGTATGAGTTTATGCAAAGCGTTGCAATATTTCAATGCTTACATGTTCCAAACAGATTGTATTTGCTAATGTGACAGTTTGTATTGAATTTGAAGCAAACGTAACTCATTAGCTTTTTTTATCCACAGCCTGTTTTTGATATTAATGCAACATCTTGCATGGAATTTTAGGCAAACATATCTCATTCATTTTTTTTTACCCACAGCATGTTACAAACCCAGCCTTACAGCCCAGTATGTAGAAGACAGCGAATGGACGCCATTTGACGTTCTGTCCAGACTGGTGAAGGAGTGGGAAGCAGCCGCACTTCTTCCTGAGAGCATGGCACAGACCACCAAACAAGTGGTCATCAGACCTGGTATGTCACCTTCTTCAGCTCAATGTCTCATTCACGTTGATTTAAACACATTACATTGGATTCAACACAAACTGAAACTTACCGTAGTGGTTATTCCACCTCTTTCCATTAGGGGTAGTGCTGGGTCGCGACGGAGGTGCCATGAAGCAGATGCTATTGCCCTTCTGGCTAGGCCTCGGGGGCACCCTTGGGTCGGGTACACAACCGTTCCCATGGATACACGTCAGCGACCTGGCAGGGGTCATCGCCCACGCCCTGGGGCCCGGGTCATCCCCGGACGCCCCCGCCTCCCACCCGGGGGCCCAGGTGCTGAACGGGGTGGCACCCGCCCAGAACACCAACCACGAGTTCACCAAAGAGCTGGGCCGGGCGCTGGGACGCCCCACCGTCTTCCCCGTCCCCGCCTTCGTCCTGAATGCTCTGCTGGGCTCCGAGAGAGCCCTGGTGCTCACCCAGGGCCAGAGAGTCTCCCCCAAGAGGACCCTGGAGACGGGCTACCAGTACCAATACCCCGACCTGACCTCGGCACTGAAGGAGATCGTTGGGGGTTGATGCGAAGGACTCCAGTCTTTTACACGCTGCCAGTTCAGTACGGACTACAACAATCATACCTCACTTTCACATTCAAACAACCAACGCTTGATCTCAGTCCTTAAAGCAATTGTTCTCCTACTATGAATGTTATTGAATCTGTTTTTTTTTTTAATGGATTTGTCATAATTGAAATAATGAATAAAAAAGGATTTTAAGTGCAAATTGTTGTTGGGAGTAAATATTCAACATTTTACGATTGGTAGACTGCAGTGTAGTCTACCAATGTAGTAGTGCTCTTCACACATCAAGGACTGGGGAGAAACAAGTATTTTATATGGTAGTCGGTGTTTGAGAATGTGTGACGCAAACCAACATGTTTTTAAAACATACCCATTAGGACCAAGTAGTTTACCAAACATGTCCATGCTAGGTCTATGATTAATATGGACCAGACCCATAATTAACTCCACAAGCTTGCACCCCTGTAGGCTGTGAAGCTTGTGTGGAAAGAACCCATTTCATGGCGTTCAAAAACAGAAAATCATTCGTTATTCTGGTTGCTGGGTGGTTTAATAATAATTTACTGCTTCATACTGCTTCATAAGTGCACACACAAAAGACTGTTGTAAATGACTTCATATTCTACATTTCTTTATGGTGATAAAATATTAAATTACTATAAACTCAATCTGTAGTTCAGAAAGTAATTTATCCATCACATACATTTAAGCAGCATTGTCTGGGCAGTGGACATAGGTGTTTTTATGTGATGGGATAAATAAAAGCGTAATGCATCCCACATTGTAACCATGTTCTTTTTTCCCGCAGGTCAATCTGAGTCACTCAGAGGATCCGCCTCTTCTTGCTGAATGATTGGCAGTTGATCTCCCCAATCACTGCTCCGGGCACACCGGTACACATCGCTGACAAATAAAGCACAAATCAACTGTACGTTATGTGATGAAAAGTTAGATATGTGGCAAAATATGGTCATGGTATATAATAGTGTTGTAAGTAATTGTTGAGCAAAACATTGCTCTCTACTAGAAATAGATAATTGATTGGTAACTATTATTGACAGTCATCGTCGTTATTGGTTGTCATTCCAAGTGGGTTTTAGTTTCCCACTTGCAAAACTAAACCCAGCAACTTGCAGGATCGAGAAGAGTGTAAGTGGGAATCTGAGACCCCGACTCTAAACATATGAATGGAGAATGCACCTGGCTGGTTCCAGGCTGCCGCACAGGCAGATCAGACAGACACAAATGTCACGAAACCCCTTTAGGTCTGACACAAAAGCTGTAAGCAAGGAATGTAGCCTATGTTTTGTCTCTTTTTTTTTTAAACGATTTATTAGTTTGATCAAATATAATGCCTTGTCACATTAAGACAAACAAATATAGCCAATAATATAATAAGTTTCTACAACCGCAGTATGGCTCACAGTGGCCTTAATTACTCGGGCTGGTTCATCTTCTAGTAGTAAGTTCATATCCGAGCTGTTGTGAAATATAAGTAGGCGGATTTAGAGCAGGCTGCTAAATAAAATGGTTTAGCCAACTATAAACATAGCTGATCATGAATTAAACTATTAAATCCATAAGCTTCTGATGTAGGTTCAGTCATAGGGAGCTCAAAATAATGGGCTGCAGCCCGTCCTGAGCCGGTAGCTCAGTTTCCCAGAACACCCAAGTTGTAGTGTTTTGTTTGCATTTGATTCGTTTTTACCGGCCGTGTTTCTTTCTTGTCACCACCACGTGGTGGAGCTGTCCATCCGGGCCGCACGTGCGGCAGTGTACGTGCCTGGGCCGGCGTAACACCGGCGCAACTAACCGGGCCCAGCCCGGCCCGGCGATTGCCTCTTTTGGATCCGACCGGGACAGAATCACGTAACTGAAGGTCTCTGTCTGACGCACAGGACTCTTGGGGGGGGGGGGAAAGGAAAACACACATTCATACAAGTATGAGCATAAATTCAAGCACGTCATTTACTGCGATTACAGATGTGTGGTGGTTTAGGCGGTGTGACTCACCCCCGGTAGTGGGAGAGGGTGGTAGTGTTGGTGGAAGTTGCAGGGCACAGTGGGAAGACGGGCCAACTTGGGACATGTCATTTCATGGGGACACTGTTTGGGGAAATTAGGCTAAATGTGTTATCTGAAACTGTCTTAAGAGTAGTTGGGGCATCTTTCAACCAGAGAACTGCTGATATACCCCCCCAATTTCCAAACGTTAAATCATTTTAATGATAAACTTTGAATTTACTCTAATATCACACACAAACTGAATGTTAACACAAGGCATAAAACTGTATGTAATGTAGAATGAGAATAAATCACATACCGGAGCAAACACAGATGCTGTTCTGGAGTCGAGAGACGTCTTTTCCCGTGTCTGAGTCCAGCAATTCAAAGGCTACAATCAGTCTTACTGTAAGTTATACACACAGAATTGCATCTTGGCAAATTGTAGAAATACCTTTAGCAAAGTGTCTCTGGCTTCCATGAGGATGTGATGGCCCTCTTTGGTCCCATTTTCAACCAGTACCTTTTAACATGGACGTGTTCATTAGCAACAAGTCATGGCAAAGTACTTCTACTTCTGGGTTGTTAAAGTGATAGGACCTTCAAGCAGAAGCACAGTGACCTGGATTCAAACCTCTTGTCAAGTTGTCACTTTTGGTTTTACTTCATAGTTAGTTAATAGATGTATTGTTTGAGAACTAAATTCTGAATTAATATACATGCCAGTGTTATAACCATGTTTATACTGGGCCCATTGTCTGACACACACACACACACACACACACACACACACACACACACACACACACACACTCATATAAAACTCTTGGGCCCGCCTTGGGGCCCCTATCTGGTGGAGATAAAGCCACCTTATGACTTTGGCTATGTTATAATTTAGTTGGTGTACCATCCCCTTATTTACCCTGGCTTCACCTCTGGTCTACACTCAGGTTGATTCATAGGTTGAACAAATGTCTAAGGTGTTGCTATTAAAATTCACTATGCAATTTGTGATGATAGTGTAGTAAAGAGACCACCAGAAGGGCTGAGACACAATAGAAATGTACAGCATTGACATAGGCTCAGAAATCGATTGAAAGCTGTGAAGTATGTCATAAAACAGGCTTGATGTAACAGCTTGGGAAATAAGTTCTCAAAGGTTGCCTGTATTATAGTAAACACTGCTGGCACTGCGTTACAGCGAAGGCAAGGGAGAAGGATCAATCGCTGGATCTGCTAGCTTTGACATGTCGTTATTTTACATTTTTTATTTTTCATCTTTATTGTATGACAATCAGAACATTGAAAACATAACTTTTGTTGTTATTTCCTATTACTTCCCAAATCAGTCTTATTGTATTTCCCTATATTCATCTTTTATTTAGGCCTAGGTAGAGTGTGAGATTGGTAACACTTACGAATGAGGAATCATTCATTAATTGTTTCTTGAAGATATATTCTTTGTAAAAACACGTTAGAAGTTAAAACATGTTTTATATTTTGTTAAAGCTCCTGCAGGTACGATTTCAGGGTTGTAAAGAGAGAGAGAGCAGAAAAGAGCTAGATTTCCAAAATAAATAACCCCAAAAAAGTCCCTCCCTCTCCTCCCTCCCTCCCTGTTTCTCAGACATCGAGAAGTGTTGCGTTCACTTACCTGTGATTGACAGGAAAGATGGATTCCCGAACAAATCAGGGAAGAGGTGCCCTGATTGGTCAGAAATGAGGCTGACATTGGCTGATACAGAAGCTGGCACATTAAACTAGAAACATATTCTCACAGAGCATTTTACTCCCTAATAGCTGACACATGGCTAAGGCATTTAAACGAAATTACACACAAATAATAGCTCTTAAATCGAACCTACAACACCTTTAAGTACATATGGAACAGACTTTTCGCGAGAGCTGCAATAACACTTTTGAGTGGAATAACCCCTTTGTCTCTGCCCAGTTTCTTTCTTAAGGGCCATTAGACTTTATATTTTGCATCCTTGCCCAGCTGAAAGAGATGGGATTAATTGTGGGTTTGCTGATGTTGTTGTGACAACCTAATTGGATTGGCTGAATGGACGCCCTTGGACTATGAAGTGTCAGCCAACAAAGGCATCACAAAGGATGTCATCAAATTGCCCTCTGATGCAGCTTTGGATGGACTGGTGTTACGGAGTGATGTTAGCAACGCGTGCTTTGAAACTCAGGTGCAGGTGAATGAATAATGCCCATGCCACAATAGTGATGCCTTTACAGGAGGTCTTACAACAATGGCCGCCCTGTGACAGGTCTGTTTATATGAGGGAAGCTCTCTAGGGGAATGTGGTCATGGGAAGGAGCCATGGTCAAGTCCTTAGGGAGGAGGGAAGCAAAGGAGGCTGGGAGGAGGAGGAGGCGTGGTGAGTGACGAGAGCAGCGTTAAGAAGTAGTAGTGGAAGAAGAAAGTGCATTCAAACACATTCAGCTCCAGAAGTCTAGAAAAGTGAGAATTGAGATTGAACAACCGGGTGAGATGTGAAGAATATGTGGTTAAAGACAGTGGGACAAAGAAAGACAAGGACACAATAGGAAAATAATAAAAAAGACGATTTCCCAGAGCAGGAAGAGACGACCACGAGGGTCCGCTTGCCTCTGACCCTGTTGTGGACCCCCTCGAATCCAATGGGAACCCTTGTCATGGTGCTGTTGACCTCCAATTGACCCCTTACAGATTTCTCTTCTTTATTCCTCAGTACAGCTTAGAATAAGCTAATAAGCTCTTAGTGTTGTAAACATTGGGGAAAAAGGGAAATGCTTCAAAGAAAGTCAGAAGGGATCCAAATGGGATACACAAGTCTGACATATAGAAGCTCTTCTCTATGGCTACTTACTGGTAGCACTTGTTTGCTTTTGGTGACTTGAAAAGCGTAATATAACTGCAATGAATTCTGATTATTATTATAATCATCAAATTGTTATAGAGGCCAACGTTATGTTCACAACCGCGCCGAATGAAAGCTGAACCTCGGAATGACGTCCAGAGTATGTGACAACACGCTTAATAGTGTCAATATATTCTCAATTACTTTCACTCTAATTCAAAATGTTGTGTCTACTTCAGGCAGGCTGCCAAAGTCCTGGTGGCTGCTGAGATCATCTCGTGATGTCATGAAAGCATTCACAGTGCCATATGGACCCTATCGGCAGCTGTATTTTACTGGCTCCAAACCACTGTGAATATCCGGGCAAACCCTGGATTCCTGTTAAACATCACTCAGCTGCTCCATAGGCTGCTGTGTTGTGATTAAACCCAGAGCCTGGCGGTAGTAAGAAGGTGCAGACCATCACATTGACTCACATATGGAGTCTGTAGAGGGCTTGGCAGAACCATTGTTTTGGGGTTTTTAATGGCATTTAGTAGCTGAAGAAGGTCCTCAATTACTTTTAGAAGGCAGCAAGGCTTGACAGCAGATTATATCCCTCAAGAAGATAATGTAAAAATGTGTGTGTGTGTGTGTGGGGGTGGGGGGGGGGACCAAGTTGCAAACTTGGTTTAGGCATTTAAAAACATTAAGAACACGAGGAAATT
>JAOPJO010000147.1:1437896-1451166 GCA_027123675.1 Molva macrophthalma | reverse complement strand
CACACACACACACACACACACACACACACACACACACACACACACACACACACACACACACACACACACACACTTACTAGATAGGAGCTGGTCTTCCGCCACAGAGTCAACAGGGTCTCTACTCGGTCCTTCTTACTGGCTAGTTCAGACAGTGAGAAGGCCCCAACCACCAGGTCAAACTGCACCTAGTAGCAGAAATGACACCTCCATATACAGGATACGTCGTGGCAAATATTGCTACTCAACTGATTGCTCAATTGAAGGGGGCACGTCATGCTCAGCTACTTCTACATATAAGACCTTATATGTAGGCGTGATTTGAGAGGCATTGCTTCATAGGCGCGATTTGGAAACAATTGGCATCGGTCTGTGACATTAACTAAGCGGAGTCCCTCCACCATTATATTGGCGAAAAAACAATTTTCGAAAGCCGCAACACACGTATGAGGCAGTTCTCGCTTACCTTAAAAAATAACAGGTGTGGCAGTTCCCCTTTAACTGTTCAATTCAAATCCTAGCAGCTGGACTTAAAACACTGATTCATGCGTCTTTTAACTAGTGATATGAAGTGCTTACCTTAGGCGAAACGGGGAGAAACTGTCGAAAATACACCTGCTTGATGTGAGGCTGGGCTTTTTCGTCGTCATCTGTTGAACGACAAGCGGAAAATACAGTCAATAGAGAAGCAGGAAGTGACCAAAGCACCTGCGAGGGAAAGTGGGTTAGGTTTTGAACTGTACCTTTAAGAAGTCGCTCTGCCAGAATGTTCATTTGCCCGGAGCTTTCCACACACACCATCTCCTTCAAAGTGTCACCCCAACATGAGTGTGATGCCCTGGGACAGAGATCGAATGTAAAACAACACAAATCCCTTCTTAATGTTGAATACCAACTGGTAAAATTCACTGGCTAGTATATTTGCTAGTATCCATCATTCTTTGCAATTACTCTGAATACTGCTAGCCACGTGAGACCACCCAGATATTCATGTTTCACAATTAAGAATTTTGGCCGTGGCTTGGCAACAATTGATTTCCACATATTATGAGGCCTAATGTTGTTCAGATTAAATAACTGACGCTCTCATTGCTCTGGCCGAATCCAGTTAGGGGACAAGCACAACCAATATAATTTTCTATTTATCGTTTAACATCGTTATTCAGTCTATTTTGGATAAAGTGTTTTGATTGCTCCAGAGGTAGTTACTCTCTCCTTGATTGGTCCTATCATTTTAATATATTTGGGAGAGGCTTTCAACATACTGTAGGCCAGACTGATATTAAATAGTAAAATAATGTGGACTTGCGAGATCAGGGGGGTCTAACATGGCTAGCATGTCAAATAAAAAAGTATAATTATACAATAATATACATTAAACCTGTAGAAAAAATAAAGTAGCGCCAGACCACTTGGAAACCTAACCCAGCATTTTGATTCCAACTCACCAGACCGCTGTCCCTAATCCCGAGCCAAAATCCAAGAGAGAATGAGGGGCGAAGGAAGGGTCTCTTATCAATATCTTAAAGAAGAAGAAACAAAAATTCTGCCATCAAAAAGGTTTTGGAGAGAGATTCTGTCCAATCACTGATCAGAGATGATCCTGGTTACCTCGTTTAGGGCTCGCCTCACTGCAGTGTAGCCACCTGCCAGTCGGGCTGCCATGTATACCACGCCCAGCTCTTCATCAAACCTAGAGAGAGAGACAGAGAGAGACAGAGAGGGAGAGCAGGAGGCAGAGTTGTTTCACTGTAGCTCCTAAGTCCCAATGGATGGTCTTTTCAAAAGTGTTGGAATACTTTACCATAGACAAGTTACACCAAAATGAAAGACTCAGATACACGAGAGAGATGGATAGAAAAATATTACCATAAATACAGACAGACACACAGAAATGTATTTTTACCTCATAGGGGTCCAGTGGTACGTTGTCTTTTTGAGTTCGGACAGCACTTTCATCTTAACGTGGTCATCGTCGATATCTAAAATGTTAAGCACATATTTCTTTAATAGGATTATAAGGGAAACCCACACAAATAATCTCTGATCTTCTGGAGAGAGGACACTTTTGTTCTTCGTCACCTTCTCTCCTCTCCTTTGCCTTCTCCAAGACACTCTTCTCCAGGCGCGTGGCTCTCTGCCTCAGAATCGAGTCCTCCACCGGCCTTTTCCTGCTCCACAGAAACTGTGTGAGACTATGAGCTCGATCGGACAGTCCTTTGATCTGAGCACCTGAAGGTGAGCAGAACTAGTGAAAAACGGAACAAGCAAACTTTCAAGGCAATACTCCGGTAGAGTAAAAGTAAGTTTTATTTGAACTTTTGTGGAAATTTTGGTGCAGATCATCTTTACAATAAATCCATAAAAAACTGAATGCAATTCTAATATTTACCATTAACATATTACTATTTTAATGCAGAAATCTGTATTGAAAGTAATATTAACATTGTCAATTGTATCATACACAGTGTAACAGTGTACATGTAGATTATGTATAGTCAGAGACTATATATTTACAGGGAGACGAAAGCAAATATTAGTTAAAAAAACAAAACCTACCAAGAACAATTGATTGTGCGGCTCTCTGGAGTTCCTCAGGTAAGCGTATTGTTTTCAGGTTGGTAACACCTGGGTGCTTCCTGTGTGGCGCTCCATTTAGAAAATCGACTTGCGATTGAGAATGTACTGCTGAAGACATTCCCTGTAAAGAATGCATAATGAATAAACCCCTGGTAACAATTAATTTCAACACCACCGTTGATTAAACGTATACATAGGTGTCTAACCTCTTTAACAAAATGTTTTCAATGACACAGCCGACTACTCACCCGGCATATGATCCTCAAGACTGATGTCTTTTGACATATGACGATGGCCACATGAGTTGTAGATGCCATATTTCAAATGTTTTTTATAGAAATTGGCATGCTCTTCGACACTTAACGATGGCGTAAATAAATATTGCACGACTTTATTATCCATCCATGTCCACCTCCATGTGCAACATTGGGTCATGTACAGTACGACTCCAAAATAAATCCGACTACTACGCGAGACGGAACGTTTGGCGAGGGCGTTGCTGATGGCCAACCAGACATGGAAAACAAACGGAGGACTTTCGTGATTTTGGCTACTTATTTCAAATAAACTTTGAGCCAAGTTTATTATATAAAATGTTTCAGTTGTTGATCACGATACTTTTAGTGTGTACCCCTCTTTACTAAAAAACGAATCTCTTCTTCATGTACTTATTCAATTTAGAACAAGCTACAGCAGCGACCTCCAACGGTGGATTAATCCCAGTACACAACAATCTTGTGTTGCGTGTGTATTCCATGCTGCCACCACTGCTCCAAGTAGGAAAACGAGGATGAAAGGATGAGGAGAATGTAGACGAAAGTAAACATCGAAACGTAATAGGCTAATTTAAACTACAAACGTTATACATAGAAGACAGATGAGTGTGCTTTATCTCACTACCGGTGGTCCTATCCACATAGCCGATGGGGCAATCATTTACATAATAAACCACTTGCACACAGCTAGACGACGAAAGACATGAGAGTGTGCGTCTGTCTGACTATCGGTCATCCTCCGAGTCCTATGCAAAGAGTGAGCAACAATTTACCTATTTACAAACAGAGATGGATGCTCAGTTGTACACACGTGTGTACACATATGTACACACGATATTTATACATGGACCTCATATGTCCGAAATAAATACGATAGACGGACACATTTGGCGCCAATAGACAATGTAGTGTGAAGGCTTAGTTAGTAAAATGATAGTCTTTCAAAAATCTCTTGATCCAGTGAATCCTGAACTTCTAAAACGACAAATCCCACCTGGTGAAATAAAGGCCGGCGAATTAAATTATTTCTTACGTTTCATACTTTTCCGAAAAGTAACATACGGATTTATTTTCAGAAAAGTGACATTTTGGGAAAGTAATGAATTACTTTTTGGCAATATAACTTTTCGGTCTAATCCTTGCAAATACTACACCAAAAGTATCCTGATCTACAGAACATTTTGATTTAATAAACTTTTTCCATTTCTCAGCCAATGAGGGCAACGAGATGTCGACCAATGAGAAGCACAGGTTTACAACCGACCCCTCATGAATATCCAGGCCGGCCCGGAGTAGCTTACGCTTTCGGTCCTGTCCATAGACTGTTTACGTCCGTGAAGTTTCCCGCGCCCACCGTCCATCAACAACCCTCTTAAAGCCGCGGCATTTTGTCGTTTTTATAAACAATGAGGCGCACACGAGCATCTAGGTCCAAAACTGGAGATGATCAAATAAACGGAGATGTTCTGGGCACAAAAGGTTAGTGTTTATCCGCGGGGATCAATCGTCAGGAAGCTAATTGAAAAGTATAGCAAGGAAATGTCCTGTGCGTCTTACCACTCATGTTTGTGGTTAACATTGCAATGTACGGCTAATAATTTCTTTCCATTACTAGACGTCGTACACATGTTTACAATTGTTATAGAATGTGTGTTTGTGTACACGATATGTGCCCCTTCGCTTCGTATCAACGTACGTTACTACGAGACAGGGTCCAATTCTGATGCTGCAGCGGATATTTCCAAAGTCGAATTGGATATTAAAAAAATACCTATAGTAGTGTCCTTATGAAAACCCAACTAATGCTTTGAAGAAACGTTTCAAAATAAACTAATTGTGTCGGTTTTAACGCAGCCCTCTGAACATGTCCGGACTCTGCTCTTCTTCGGTGCGGTGCAGTATCTGGCCATGTTTGTAGTGCAGGGTCCGGCCATGTTTGTAGTGCTACGCTCAAACCATTGACGTTCACAACCATGGACCACGGATGGACGAAGTGACACATTTTGAATATGGATTTAAAATGTTGTTTCGAAGCGTATCAAGAAAGTACCGTGCGTTTTTCCTAAGGACACACTAGTGCTTATTCAAATATTTAAATATCCGATACGACCCTGGAAAGTAGTTAAAAGAGAGCAAAGTGATTCCGTCCTGAAAAATCTCTAACGTTATGTGTAGCTTACATTGTATCTTCCCGGGAGTAACGGGACAATACACCTGTTCACAGCACTTAAATATGCCGCTAGTCTTGCAATTAAACAACTTCTAAAATTACGTCAAAAATGTTTCCACAAAATTAACATTGTGCATCCCGCCACCATGTCAGTGTGGCAGTGGCAGGGGGACGAGGGCCAGTGGGAGTTGTACCCTCCTTCAACATGTGCCACACTGGACTCCGCAGTGACTTCCGGGGAGGCCACCGTCACCATCACATTGGGCGCTGGGACAGCCTATAAAGTGGACCTGAAGAAGATGGTGCAAATTAACCCTGCTACCAAGTTCAAAAGGAAAATACGCTCCCAGATAGTGAAATCAGGTGTGTGTCTGAGCATTACAACACAATCGAGTACTTATGCAGATTTTTTTGCCAACATTCAGCTTTTTTTGTTATCTTTAATATTTATCCATGTTTGTTTATCTTTAACAACCCAGAGCCTGTGAGTGGAGATGGAGGCTCGGTTGGGCAGGCTGAAGGATCAGTGGAAGTTAAAGTGGAACCAAAGGCGGAGCCAGAGGCGGAGCCAGCTGCTAAGAAGAGGAGGGGCAAGGCCAAGAGCGAGACAAAAATCAAAGAGCCCAAAGAAGAAGCGGAGAGTTCTGGTAACTAAAATCAAAACACAAGCGATAACTCCACCTTACATGTGTCATGCTTATTCACAATAGTCAATATGCTGATTCAAATTTGAGCCCTTCAGAATCAGTGAAAAAGGTGAGGGAAGTGACTGTCAATGGAGACTGTCATGGATTGGCCATTGCTTTAGCCATCCATCAGTCTAAGTTAATTTGCAATACAAGGTAAAAGTCCAAGTGTGTGAGGTTTTTGCAGATTTTTTTTCACATAAAACAAAAGCGCCTTCTCTATCTATAGATATATGCATAGACGGATAGATCTTTGTGGAAACTATTGCAGGATTGTTTGAACAAAAAACAAAAGCGCCATCTCCATCTATGGATATATGGATAGATCGATTTCCAACAATACATAAATTAGGGGTAATCCATCTAAAACAAGTGGGGTCTGACTGATTTTGCTGGGTCTGAAGTGGGTTTGAGGTGTATTGAGAAGAGCGCTTTGGTGCATTTTGATGGATATTTAGTCCTGGTCTGCCGAGTGCAATCATCACACTGGTGGGTCTACCAAGCACACTGGTGGCTTGAAGAGAACTGGTTTTGGGGTCTTGTTAAGGTGTCAGATATTATTCATACGCACTTCAGCTCCACCCCCCACTGTGCCCCTAATCATTAACTGGGAGATGGCGACAGTAAAGTCTGCTTTACCTGCTTTAATATACCTTGCACATATTAGTAACGTAGCTCCTTCAATCTGTCAGTGTTGCGCTCAAACGTGATGTAACTGTTTATTTCAAAGCTGTTTTTTCTTCAGGACACTATCTATTGTGGACAGGCTGACTTGGTCAATGTTTGGGAAGTTGTCTTGTATGACTGTTGTCTTTAAATATCCTCAGTGTAATGGTATTATTAGCCAGCACCATGTTGATTATGGTGGCCTCTTTTTCCTGCCTCTGCCACCTCTTGCTGGTCATCTTTCTATTCTGTGAAAAGTACATACAGTATAGGCTACACATATTTAATGCAAAACAAATGCAAGACAAAACGACATTACGTTATACATTTCTCCAAGCACTAGATATTCATAGAAACCATAAAGTTGCATTACTGTAGCGGGGATAGAAGACTACTGAAGTGGATACTTGCCTATTCTCATCTCTAAATGCCCGGATAACTGAGGCTTCCGTGAAGCGGCTGAAATTCGCTGGACTCGCTGCCCAGCTTCATTCATTGTTAGGCCATGATTGAGTACATGGTCAACCAAAGTTTGCAGATTTCATTTGAAATATTGGCTCGCCTTCCTCTTCTTCCTCCTCCTCCTCCTCCTCCTCCTCTTCTTCTTGATGTCACTCTTCCTCCCACTCTTTCTCTGTTTTCCATGCTGCTCTGTTCTTTTCCCCAACACAGAGGGCACCTGAGGCCAAATTCTTTAATGCTTTGACACATGATTGAAGTGTTTTGCCAATTGAATTTGAACAGTTGAGAAGTGAGTGAGACTAATTGGTAATTAGGTGTGGCATTTTGAAGGCCAGTGTTTTCCAGGTGAACAAAGTGTGCTAAATGATGCTCATTTGTGCTTCGACTTTTGCAAAAATGGGATTTTAGAATTTCTATACGAGTGAAAACAATGGAATTGTGCTCAGAGTTTGTCGGTCTGGAGTCTTGCTATTGATACATGAGCTTTCAGAATTGTGTTAGTTCCATTTTTGTGTGTGTACTATAGAGAAAAACTCTATAATAGTAATGCGGCTTGTTGCTGGAAAACTGAATCAGAGGCATATCATGTCAATGATATCAATCAACAACAGCCAATTATAAAGCTTATAAGTAAAAGAGTTCAAACAACTCTTTCATTTTTCCCACAGTCAGAAGAATCTGGATTATTGGCTCCAGCTTTGTAGGACATGCTGAAGCAAGGGCCAGGCAGACAGTGGGATGTAACCTGGGACTCTATAATACCACCATCTCTTGGTTTGGCTATGATGGCCTGCAATGGCGTTCTGTACTTCCCGTTTTTTACCAGCAGAATGTAACTCGGCATGAACCGGATGTTTTGGTCATCCATGCTGGTGGAAAGGACGTGGGACTAGTGACACATATGTGCCTTCGGAGAATGATGATAAAGGACATGACTGAACTTCATTGGCTGTTTCCAGCCATGGTCATAGTCTTCTCGTGCATTGTCCCGAGGATTTTCTGGGGTCAAAGGAAACGTGGTTGCCTTGTGAAAGCATCTCGAGCAGTAAATAATGCAATGTGTCGTTTTGTCAACGAAATAGGAGGAGTTGCCATTCCCCACCATCAGCAGATCAAGACCAGAATGCCTGAACTTTATCTGATGGATGGTGTTGAGTTGACCGACATGGGGAATGATATATTCTTAAGTAATATATGCTGTGCATTGGAAGAATTCTATTAGGCTCTTTTCAGATATATTTCTGTGTTGTATGGAGACACAAATAGGTAGATGTTGTTGTTGTTGTTAAAGTTTTTGGTGATTTACATTGTTCACTTTCTTTTAACCTCACGCTACTGTCAGTTGTGAGACAGTTGTGTTACTCATCCGTCCCAAGTGGTTGGCGTCTGTGCCCTCACCCGTTTAGTTCTTAAACTTAGTTAAGTTTGTTCTAACTCCCCAGTTGTCCGGTCAGAGACAACGCAGCAGTCAGTTCATGTTTGGGGTTTTATTGTTTGGCAAAAAATGTTGACCATATACTTTTTGGAACAGGTTTTTGGAATGAAACGACAAAATAAATGTAAAATCTAGATGCATCATTTGTACTGACTGTTTTGAAAAGTGTTGCGGAATGAACAACAATAAATAGACAAAAAAATACAAATAAATCTCCATTAGTCAATATTGTCTCGTCAAGCAAACTGTCATTACTTCAAGTTAGGGCTAAGGCAGAAGAGTACATCCACTACCTCTGACTTGAGGCAGGCAACAATGTTCCCTCCTGTCCTAAAAACCCTTTTGAAGGAGGAGCAGGTGGCGGAGATGCACAATTAGCGCCTTGCCACTCTGGTGGAGATTAAATGTGTGTGTGTCTTCCACCACTACAGGGCGTTCTGCCCCACTATGAGCCATCAGGTGCCATCAGAGATTTTTTCAAGCTCCTTCTCAATATCCACACTGAATGATTTCAACACTGTTCTTGTTTTACTACTATTGGCTTAAGAAGAGCAGCCTGGACACTCCCAGGACCACAGAGTGTGGTGAAGCGCTGGACCTTACGGCAATGGAGGCTGAAGGTGTGGGAGTGTGACCGTCCCAACCGCAGGGGCCTACATCTACCCCTCCAAACATACAAGGGCCTGGCCAGAGATTCGGACCACAAAGTGTGTGTGTAGGCCGGCCTACTCCTATCTCTGACAGAGTGGGACGCAGTTCTGCGCCTAGAGTCCCAGGAGCAGACTCCAGGAGGGGAGCTGCATGGGCAGTGGAGGAAGGACTCTTGCTCTAGTGCCAAGATATGAGGACGTGATGTACTTTTACACCCTCAGTCTTGTGCCCCCTCTCCATATATTGAGTTGGAGGGGGAAATGAAGAGCCAAAAACGCCATTGACGAAGCCCTGGTAAAGGTGATGAACTGGGACCAGCAGCAGATTCAAGCTGCACATAGGGCCCAGTCTCCTGTTCGAGTGACAGGGAAGTGGTAACAGCGGGCATGTCACCCAAACCGGGGGTTCCAGCCTATATGTTCAAGTGTGGTACCCCACACAGACCCAAACCCATACATCAGAGGAGGCAGTGAGCCAGCTATTGGGGAGCATGGGGGGAGAGGGCACTCCTCCACGTCTCACTTTACAAAGCACTTTTGTAAACTGATGAAATATATATTTATTTTTAAAAGCTGTTCAACATTTGTGTTTTTTATATTTGCCTGTGTGGTGTGAACCTGTGTTGTGTTCTATATAAATAAATGTGTTCAACATTGAGTTGGCTTGTTTTTTATTTAAACAAATTACCTCTTTTTTTTATTTTTATAGAACCTTTATTTTTACCATTCAGATGACAAGATCTATTTTTCGAGGGAGCCCTGGCCAAGATGGCAGCAATACAGTTTCTCAACAACAACTAACTGTGTGAACGCATGGTAGTTGTAGGAAAGTACTAATGGAACATGATCATGGGAAGGCGCTCCGGCAGTTTTTGCTAAGCATATTCAGATAAACAATGGGTGTACATTAAACATCAAAGGATTTCTGTCTGATATAAAATAAAGGTGAGGGGAATGACCCTCATGGAGACTGTTACAGGTTGGCCAAGGCTAAGGCCAGCCATGGCGAGAGAGGCCTAGTTAATTTGCAATACACTATGGGGGAAACTTCGGAAGCGGACATGTCTGAACAGGCAACTAAATGAATCGCAGTCGCCATATCAGTTCTTCATGGCTACAGTGGCGATACAAATGCTAATGAACATAACACCTTTTTAATTGGAGAGAGGATGGGAGCTATCTCATGATCATTTATACAAAGGCTTATTAAACAAACTAGTAATAAAGCAAAGAAGGTTATATCATTTGGGATATTATTATAATCAGGATACATTCTCCTACGGCAAGAGGTTCATTACAAAATGCATAGGAATCCATATTAACCCTGTAATCTAACTCTGTTCCCAGAGGTGGTGAAGACCGTGGTCATGAAGGGAAAGGCCCCAGTGGACTCTGAATGCAAGGCCAAGCTAGGCAAGGTACTGTACAGCGTTCACGGCCAATACAATACACCGTCACAAAATTATCGTTTCCTTTGTACTTGGTAGACATGTTGAATCAACGATTTGTGGTTGCATTGGTTTCATTTTAATTTGGGATCTCTTTAGTACTAGCCTGGTTGCACTGGTACAGTTGGTAAAATAAGCTTCATGTATGTGTGTTTGTCGATTCCCAAATCCAAACACAGTAATAAGGGCATCTGAATTAATTGTATTATTTTTTTACAGATATTACTTAACATGCAGCCAAAAAGGCAGAATTGAGTTACTGTTCTGTTTGAACTAAGCAATTACAATCTCTTTCTTTCAGGCCCATGTTTACAGTGAAAGGAATGACGTTTACGACGTTATGCTAAACCAGGTAGGAAGTTGAAGCTACATTGTATGAAATAAAGTCAAAACCAATAGAGATGCTAGTACGACATAGTTCTCAAAAAACTTTAGTTTAAGTACTCAATCTCATCCTGAATGTAATCATTTAAAACAAAACGTTTAATATTGGATATTTGGATAGCAATAGCATGTCATTTTGTTTCTGTTGGTAGTTTATGTTTGTACATCATCAATCAATGCATGCATTATTGAATGGTGGCTCCTCCATAACATCGCCGGCTTATGCAAGGGCTTTTTATTTCCAGACAAACCTGCAGTTCAACAACAACAAGTACTACCTGATCCAGCTGCTAGAGGACGACACCTCCAAGACCTACAGCGTTTGGCTGAGATGGGGCCGAGGTTAGCTTCATTGGCTGTCATCTAGACATCAGCAAGCTGCGTCATGCATGATTCAGCATTCATTCAGACACCACACGGTTGCATCATGCATGATTCAACATTTTTTCAGACATCACGACGTTGCATCATGCATGTTTCATCATTCATTCAGGCATCACGACGTTGCGTCATGCATGTTTCATCATTCATTCAGTCTTCAAGACGTTATGTCCTGCATGTTTCAACATTTATTCAGACATCAAGACGTATCCTGCATGTTTCAACATTCATTCAGAAATCAAGAAATGATGTCATGCATTATTAGATAGGTAGCTCCAATTCAGGCAGGGAAAGATACGCACTATGAATTAACTTTTTCCCCCCTTTTTCATTCCTTTTTATATTAACATATTCCATAATTGTTAGGAAACCGAACGATAATTGTTTGGAAACCTAACGATTATCCGAAGCTTGAAATACTGCATTTGGGTCAGCCCTATCATTCATAAATAAGGACGTTACGTCACGCAGTTTTAAACATAAATTGGAAGCGGCATAGGATAAGAGGTCACCAGAAATTGCCGTTTCTTTTTGATTCACTGCAAAGTTGCCAAAATAACGTCACAATGACTTTGTGCCTTGTGTGACACGTCTTCAATAGTCCGGTTTACTTGGTAACTGATCCCTCTTCCCCTACTTGTTTAGTTGGTAAATCGGGCCAGAATAGCCTGACAGCCTGCGGTGGAGACCTGACGAAAGCCAAAGACTTCTTCATGAAAAAGTGAGTTTCTGCTGAAGAGAGGCTAATTCCTTCACATCGCATCTCCGCGTTTCAGTGACGGTCTAGAAGTAGCTGTGTATCTGTTTGTCGACAGATTCCAGGACAAGACGAAGAATGAGTGGGAAGACCGGCAAAACTTTGAGAAAGTCCCTGGAAAATATGACATGGTGTTCATGGACTACAGTACCTCTACAAAGGTGAGGACGACCCGCACTAACAATGGTAACCGCCTGACTGGGTCGTAAAAGGAGAAAAACATGGCTTCTCTTAAAAAAATGTCTCAGATTTGGTTTTATCTTTATTTATTTTTTTAAACATGGCTTCTCTTAAAAGTATCGCATCAGATTTGGTTTGATTTTTATTGTTTTTAAACATGGCTTCTCTTAAAAGTATCGCATCAGATTTGGTTTGATTATTTTAGCAATGTTACCCAAAATCAGACATTCTTTATATTAAGTATGACGTTCCTTCCTTTCTTATTAAGTTCCCTGTTTCGTCTACTTTGCCTACATGCCTGCACACACACACACACCATCAACCCTCTCACTACACTTAAATAAATAAACCACATTCTTCCTCATTCATTTTTAATAATTAAAAAATGTATCCTGCTCAGAAATTATATTATTCACCGCTCACATTTGATTTATTTATTTTGCCCAATCTATTTTTCAATGAAAGTCCCAATGTGTAAGATAGAGCCCCTCCCAGTGAGGAGGCAGGATACTTCCTGACTTGATAAACGTGATAACAGTGTTCTGTCCACTCTATCTTGCTGAGAGGCTGTGTGACACGAACTCGCGTAGCTCGGCTGGCTGGGTGGCGTGAGTGGGAGGGGTTTTGTGAGTGTCGGTAGTAAGAGAGGGGTACGGGCCGGCCAGCATTTTTTAATGGTTGAATATGTCAGTTATAGGATGTGATTCTATTGATAACAATCTTTAAATCACTTTTGATCAGCATTGCCTGCAGATATGTCCAGGTCATTTTAAGCTACGAGCTAGTTGAAATGTTACGCGTTGCGACTTTTATGTTTTTTGTGGGAATGTGCCCCTTGTTGCATTTGGCAAGTGAAACATCTTCAATCTCTCTTCGCCGTGTACCAGGAGGAGACTCAGACAGAGATGGACACCGTGCCCAAGAAGTGGACCTCCAAGCTGGATGTGAAGGTCCAGTCCCTGCTGGAGCTCATCTGTGACCTCAAGGCCATGGAGGAGTGTGTGTTGGAGATGAAGTTTGACACCCGCAAAGCTCCTCTGGGTCAGTCCGGAGATGTGATGCCTTTGGCACCCTTACTACCACTGATTTAAAGTTAAATGTGTTGCATTTGGCCCCATTACCACCACTGATTTAAAGTTAAATGTGTTGCATTTGGCCCCATTACCACCACTGATTTAAAGTTAAATGTGTTGCATTTG
>JAOPJO010000147.1:1255128-1275152 GCA_027123675.1 Molva macrophthalma | reverse complement strand
TGTGTGTGTGTGTGTGTGTGTGTGTGTGTGTGTGTGTGTGTGTGTGTGTGTGTGTGTGTGTTCGCCTGTTTGTGAAGCTAAATGCTATTTGTTGTTCAGGAGGACCCGAGTGGCGGGGCAAGCGGTCTGACTGACGGAGACACGGAGACGTACTGGGAGAGTGACGGCATGCAGGGCCAACACTGGATCCGCCTCCACATGAAGAGAGGCACCGTGGTGAAGTACGAGCCACATGCTCTTACTGTGTGATGGGGGGCCCCTTGTGGCCACTTAGTTTGTATTCTTGCCCATGTTTCCATATCTGTCAGTGCCCGCTGTAAATTCCCAAGAAACCGTCAATGCTAAGTGGCAATAATTATGTTACAGATACAGATACAGAGGACTTTAAATTGTATGTTACAGTTGCTCAGCTCAAGCAAGAAACGTCAAAGTAAATAGAATAGAATAAACCCAACTAGCAATATATACCAAAAATACAGCATCCATAGAATATTGTAATTATAGATAAAAATATGCATCTAACCAACAGCAGAATGTCATAGAACATGCTTGTATTTAAAATAAAAGTATAAATGTAACTAAATCTAAGTAAAGTGAAGTGAAGTATAGTGTTAGTAATGCATGTATGCAGTACCTCGACCACCCCTAGTTTACCTGTGCCATTGTGCTCAAACATTGGCTGAATACGTGGGCTCATAGCATTGCTGAGTCTTTGCTATGATTGGTATTCTCCTCCTGCCGCCCCCTTGTGGCCTTCAGCAAGCTGATCCTGACAGTGGACGCCACGGACGACAACTACATGCCTAAGAGAGTGACTGTGTACGGAGGCGAGGGGGACAATCTGAAGAAGCTGAGTGATGTCACCATAGACGAGTGAGTGTTCATAATGGAAAATGTCATTGTGGTTTATTTTGTTTCTGTAGTGTTATCTAATAGATGGGTATAAAGCAATGCATTATATATGCCTCATATATTGTCATATATATTCATATATATATATATTTGAGAAGAACATCTCATTACTGACTGAGAAACCATCCAAACATACCATTGCATGACAATAACATTAGATATTTGCACATGAGCAGCCATTCAATCCCTTTCATTTGAAATGATCTGTTGTTGTTTGTTGTTTTGAACCCGGCGCTGCTGTGTCTTGTTTCTGTAGCAATCTGATTGGAGAGGTCTGCGTTCTGGAAGACATGACATCCCACCTGCCGGTCATTGAGGTCCGGATAGAGGAATGCAGGGGTAAGCCTACGGGACATCAGCTCCATATTCCACCTCGCAGATCATTTCTGAACCTGATGTTACTGTAATTCTAATGGATTAACATCAACCCTGGGGTTGAGTCCAGACGAGGGCATTGACGTGCGGATCCGAGGCCTGAAGATCAAGTCTTCGTGCGAGCGGGACCTGGGCCTGAACGCCGACGTCTTCCAGTCCTCCAACCTGGTGCGCTACCCCAGACTGGAGGGGACCCCCCCTGAACTCCTCTACCGCAGAGCTCTGGTCATCCAAAGGTCAGAGGGGGGTGTGGGGCATGTTCAAATGGGGTCATATTGTTTTCTAAAATATCTGTTAAAGTTTTGAGGGGCTATATCTATTTGCTATTACTTCATTTATAGAACTTAATTTAAAGAACCACTGGGCAAATCGTCCACTTTAGATTGACACTAAACATCACCAATGTGAAATACTGTGCCCAAGCTGTATTGGACAACAAATTAATAAAAACGGTGAAAAATGTCTTCACTTCCGCTGAGCCAGCAACTTGATCATCTTAATGCACACTTGTCACTTTTTATTCAAGTATTTTAAGATACCTTGTGTGTTGGGGCTTTGCCTTTCTGTGCACCCCACAGGTTCATCTCTCTCCTGGATAACCTGCTGCCTCACTTGGTGCCGGCCTGGGACTACAGCCTGGGCACCTTCAACCACATCAAGGTGAGTCCGCCCCGTTACCACCACCCAGATCACGTGCACAATGGACAGAACTTCTGCCATGTGACAGAGTTAATGATTGTCCCATTAATTGATCAAAACCCGTCCACCGTACAGAGTATCAAACAGTTCCTGCTGCTGTCCAAGCGGCGCTCCGCCCTCATCACGCAATGCCTGAAGGACTCTGAGACCAGCAAGCCCAACTTCATGCCCCGCCTCTACATCAACCGCCGGCTGGCCATGGAGCACAGGGACAACCCCTCACTGGAGCCCAGCTGCAAGAATGCCTTGTTCACCCAGGTATGGGCCAATAGTTACTGTGGTTTTCATTAAAGTGCCAGTGAACCCAAAATATATATATATATATATAAGTGTGGGTATGTCTTCTATGATGTTGAACATCGTAGTCTTTGCTTTTTTGTCACTGTAACTAAAATAATAGCATCATTTAGAAGAAAGAAAATCAAATCCTATGTGTGGTTAATGTTCCATGTTTTGAAATCTTGATGTTGGAATTCAAGCTTGGAATTGCACTATAACCTATATGAATAGATGGTCATTTAAGGGCAATGATATCTGTGTGAAATGCACCGGGGAATGTGAAAAAAGAAAAAAAATGCCTTCAAATAATACTCCGATTTGTTTACCCAGGTCTACGAGGGTTTAAAGCCATCCGATAAATTCGAGAAGACTTTGGATTACAGGTATAACTCTGCTTGTTTGTACACCTCCCCACATCCCTCATAATCCAACACATGCAACGATCCCCTCTGGATTCCCCCGGAGCGTCACCTCTTCCCTTCCTGTTTGTGGTTTGTCAGGTGGCCCGCGAGGTACGATCAGTGGTGGGAGTGCAAGTTCATCGCCGAGGGCATCATCGACCAAGGGGGCGGCTTCAGGGACAGCCTGGCGGACATGTCTGAGGAGCTCTGCCCCAGCTCGGCCGAGTGCCCCATGCCCCTGCCTTTCTTCACGCGCACGTCCAACCAGGTGCGCCGCATTCAGGCCTCGTGGATGACCTTTCCTTTCCTTTCTTTTATGCTTGTTGTTTTCAAAGGAAAACGCCTCAAACCGCTTATTTTAGATGATGAAACGTGATGTATTGGGTTGGCCATATGGATTTGTTCTGGGCCAATTCTGAACTTAAATGCTGTTTTATGGATGTAAATATGGACCCACACTGCCCTCTATAGGTTAATTGTCACTGCCAGTTTTTTTTTGGTGGTGCAGACCTTAGGGTGGTAGCAAATATTCAAACGAGAATTAGGTGATGGTGGCAAAGCGATTGTAGCGGGTTAAGAACAACAGTATATCCCGCTCCTAAATACAGAAAAGTGTGCACCAGAAGGCCTTTTTGAAATTGTGATAGTTTGGTTTGGGGATACTCCCCGCTATCAAGAGGTACTAACACGAGCCACTTCCTTAATGCTTTGTTCCAGGGCAGCGGTGAGGCACGGGACTACTACGTACCCAACCCATCCTGCAAGGAGTTCCACAAGTTTGAGTGGATCGGCCAGCTCATGGGCGGGGCCCTCCGAGGAAAAGACTTCCTGGTTAGCACGCCACAGTGAATGAATGCAGTGTGAATTCAAATAGGAATCATGATGTCATGAACTAGATTTATAGTTCAAGTAAAGCCATAAAGTGCTATACCAATAAGGATAATTCAAAATACATTACAATAAATGTATTACAAAGGATGAAATAATACAATATAAGATAGGGGATTAAAAAAAAAAATCAGCTTTGAAAAGCCAGATTAAAAAGGTGTGTTTTTAGTCAGTTTTAAAAGTGTATATACAGATTCTGAAGAAGGGAAAATGTGTGGCAGGTTATTCCACCATGTGGAAAAGCCCTTTCACCTTAGGATAGAGGAGAGCGGCTAAAGTAGGAGTGATGTTGTGTAATAATAACCAAAAACTGTTCGGTGAACTACATTCGATCCTGTTTAATATTGATGTTGAACCAAACCAGACAGACCGGGATTTCAATGCCTGCAGGATTTCATGATGTTTGTGCTGGGCTCCTGCAGGTGCTGGCTCTCCCTGGGTTGGTGTGGAAACAGCTGAGCGGAGAGGAAGTGAGCTGGAGTAAAGACTTCCCTGCGGTCGACTCTGTTCTGGTCAGCATCCCTCCCAACACAACGTAGTACGGCGCATTAAAGATGCTGTGGGTGCGATTTGAGAGTGGGCCGAAGAGAGCAAGATATAGAAAATAAACAACCCAAAATAACTCTCGCTCCCTGTTCTTCTGCCATTGAGATGTGTTGCCTTCCCACACTTGTGATGGAGCTATAATAACAACGCGTGCCGCATTCGATTTACAGGCAAGCTGGATCCCCCGAACCAATCAGGAAACAGGCCCTGATTAGTCCAAAATGATCCGCTAGCTGCCTAAAATCTAAATTGTCTCCATGCAGAGCCAGGTGTAGTCTGGTTTCCTGAGGAGGAAACTAGACAACAATATTCTTAAAGAGCATTTCACTCACTTATATAGCTGACGTATAACTGTGGCATTTCTCACAGATTACACTCAAACGACAGCTCTTGAATCTTACCTACAACGCCTTTAGTGCCACTCGGTATGTGCCCACTCACAGAGGAAGCGACGTCCCGTTGTAACCAGTGTTGTTGTGCTCTGACCCCGGCCCCAGGTCAAGCTGCTGGAGGCCATGGAGAGCATGGACCAGGCCACCTTTGAGTTCAAGTTTGGGGAGGAGCTGGTGTACACCTCGCTGCTGAGCGACGGCCAGATGGTGGAGCTCATCCCCGGCGGCAGCAACGTGGCCGTCCGCTACGAGGACCGCTCCGCCTTCATCCGGCTGGTGCAGAAAGCTCGCCTGGACGAGAGCAAGCAGCAGGTAGCGTGTGTGTTTGCGTGTGTGCGTGCATGCGTGTTTTGCAAGGCTATATGGAGGCGGCGAAACTTTTCACTTGCCCATTACACCGTTGTTTAATTCTTTTGAAAAATCATGCAAACCTTCGGACGTTTTTGTAGCTACTCCAATATTGATTGTTTGCTTTGATTATTCTCTGTCGTCTTACTTGTAAATCGCTTTGGATATAAGGGGTCTGCTAAACGATGTAAATGTGGTGAGCAAGACAATACGTGTTACCTCTGTTTTATTCATCGTTTGTGTTCAACGATGACAAACACAGTGACTTGTTTACTACTGTATGTTGAGGATTTATCAGAGCTTTGTCTGTGTGTGCGTTGCCTTCCAGATTGCAGCCATGCAGGCAGGGCTGTTGAAAGTGGTGCCCCAGGCGGTGCTGGACCTGCTCACCTGGCAGGAGGTGGAGAAGAAGGTGTGTGGAGACCCAGAGATCACTGTGGAGGCCATCAAACGACTAAGTAAGTGTCCCGGTGCACATTACCAACGTATCCAACCATGGCTGGAACTCTCCACTAAATACAGAACAACAATGCATCTAACTGCAGATTTCCTTTGTGTAAGATGTAGTATTGGATATCTAAGCCAAATTTGGAAATGGCCTTTATAGAGGGGTAACGGGTCAAAGATGCTACGTCTACATCTTTTAAAGGGTTTATGGTCTGAGCTTGGTAAAATTATATGGAAATGTATTATTTTTAAGGGAAAACTACTACAATGTCGATGAATTCTAGTGCTGGACAGATTACAGGATTAATCTGTTCATTAAAAAATTAACGTAACATTTGGTATCATTGATTGACCTTTTGGTCACTTTTGTCTCGGGTGACTTGTAGACATTTTGACATTTTATAGACCAGATGATTTATTAGAATAATTGAATTAGAAATGAGATGCATTTCTAGCAGCAGCCCTGATGTTTTCTCCATCCACCTTTCACAGCACACTATGAGGACCTGGAGCAATCAGACGTCAGAGTGCAGTACTTATGGGAGGCCCTGCAGAACTTCACCAATGGTACGTTCACCCATTGCTTTATTGTTTTACTTTATGTAACGTCTAAGTAATGTCGCTAGGTGGAAACATTTAGCCATTTAGCTATCTCTTGTGATTTGCCATTATTAAGTACGCAATGAATACACAATGTGACTTGGCATTTTGACCTGTATGTTTCAGAGGATCGCAGCAGGTTCCTGAGGTTTGTGACTGGGAGAAGCCGGCTCCCAGCCCCCATCTACATCTTTCCTGACAAACTAGGGTACTCCAGTTCATAGGGTCGTCTCAACTATTATCTCCTAATACGCTTTCATACAAGGTGTTGTATTGTTTTGACATGGTTCCCCTTGCACTCTCTAGGTCTGAAACGACAGACGCTCTTCCACAGTCTTCCACGTGCTCCAGCACCCTCTATTTACCCAACTATCCGAGGCAAGGACCACATAAGTTGAATATATCGAACAAGTTCTCCTTTACAGAGACTGGATTAACTATGACAGCAAAGATGACACGTACCTTTTCATTCATTTTCATGTCTAAATATTATGTTTGTCACTGTGTTGACACATACATTAAGTTCAGGTTTGATATGAATGCTTAAATATATGGGACTAATAAATACATTTTGATATCAGGAATAACACTGACACTACATACAAACTGATATATTTAAGGAAACATTGGCATTGCCTGCTGCTAAAGTAACTGTTATATGTACAGTACTGCTTTTGATTGAAGACTTGAAAAGACGGATGGTGATTCTCTTGTGTTTTTGACCACGGTTCTCTCCTCCCACAGTGCAAAGGTTTGCGAGGAGAAACTGCGCTATGCTGCTTACAACTGTGTTGCTATCGACACGGACATGAGCCCCTGGGAAGAGTGATCTCCCATCCTCGTGGCTATATAGGGAAACACATATTCACACACACTCGTACAGAATCACTTGCCAAAATGACCACCATATCTACATTTTTGCCAATTATTCATGACTGTGTATATAATAAAGGACTGTATGGCTTCAAAATATGTATGTTATGCGTTTTTGTTTTTGTTATGACTAATAAAAGGAAGGTATACGCATGTCATTCGTATATAGGTATGCCAGAGCACCTGTACAGGCAATTCGAGTAGCTTGATGTGAATTTTCAAATCAATATTGTTTGCAGCAGCATCAGTGTTTAGCGTGCTATGACACCAATGTGAACAGGGGCAATGATAAACATCATAATTCACCAAAATCACCTGAAAATGTGGACTTTTCATTAGTGGGGTGTTACTCTGTGTAGGGATCTGAAGATGCAAGGACTTGGACTTGTTATGAAGATAAAATAAAGGATGATCTGACTAAAGTAAACTTGAACTGGGCTTGGGAAGAGAAATCAAATCCATGAAGCATTACAAGAGCAGGTGAACTTTATATGCAGATATGAAAGATAACAGTAGCTAGCAACATATACCCAATGTTCAGGTTGATAATTATTTAGATAATTGTAAAGTGCTTAATCTACTTTTATCTTACTTTAATAATAAAGCACTAATATTTTCATAATAAATTGAGGGTGGAATTTGAGCTTAGTGGTTTTATATTGAAGTCATACTGTTATGTATGTGTAGGACATGCATACTTTTTTAACTAAATGTTGGTGTCGGATAATGACTCACTTCTGCGCACGTAAAGTAATATTTTGAAAATAAAATAATTGTATATTTGTGGATGGGATATGTTTAGGAAATTGTGGAATAATGACCTGGCTAAATTAATCAGTAGTGCATGGATAAAGTGCCTTTGGGTGGCGCTATGAACGATATGTGCAAGGTTTACCTGGACGAAGAAACAGGAAGTATTGGGTTTTCTCGCGAGAAGAAATGGCTTCAAACTTCCCCATGAGCCCTTGCGGGTTCTCTTTCTAGCCGGCGCCTGAGAATGGGTACGTGTTTTCATGCTCGGCTTGGAGAGAGAATCCTTGTCCATCAGGTTTTATACAACATGATTATGGCATTAACAGTCTGGAATATACCTGCTAAATATTATCTGATCATAGAGGAGTTCAAATTGAAAATTATATTTTGATGTATTAGGTTAAAAGGAGATATATGGAAACTGATGGCTGAGTTGTACCAAGATGGCTACTCTCATGGGCTATATAGCAATTGATACGGAACGATGTTTTTAAAAACACAGTAGACGTATCATTTAATTTACTTAAGTTTCTTCCTGGGTGCATATGTTTTCTTTGTGTTCCCTGTGCATATCTTAAACTGTTATAACCGTTTTTTTTAATGGGAATTGTAGTAGTGCTGTATTCAGGCTAACACTTGGCTAACTAGCAGGCTAACCTACCCCGTTGTGAGATTGTAAAATCTAGATATTGTAAATTGACAAAACGTATTTGCATATACACATTACTCTTAAATGTTTTGAGTTGGTGGGTAATGTTTGGCTAAATACTTTGTCGAGCCCAGTTGAGTGTAGGTATTTTTTTAAAAGCTAGGTGTTTTTTGCCATGTGCATGCTGTCTGACAATGTTTGAGCAATATGATGATAACCTTTTGCGGAATCCGAGCTCGCAATGCGGATAACTACCTTGGAGAACTGATTTGCTCAAGCCTTTCATACTTGAATTTAACAATTAGCAACTACTCACCCAATTAACCACTGGTATCCTAATCTCCACCAGGTATCTCGAGGGATAACTGGCATAAACGCCGCAAGACCGGCGGTAAACGCAAGCCCTATCATAAGAAAAGGAAGTATGAGCTCGGTCGCCCACCAGCAAACACAAAGGTATGTAGCACTATGAATGTTATTTGTTTTTTTCATGCTGTGGGTGATGAAAACCTGACCTAAGGTGGGTATTTGTTTGGCCGTTTTGGTTCAAATCGTACCTACCGATGCTAGGACTTGTCATAGTTACTCTGACACGTGCATTGCATACTCGTGATGCTTATTATTGGAAATTGCAATGAATTAATCAGACTGCCTTTTGTAACAGATTGGACCTCGTCGTATCCACACGGTGAGGGTCCGTGGTGGGAACAAGAAATACAGGGCTCTGAGGCTTGATGTTGGCAACTTTTCTTGGGGCTCAGAATGTAAGATTTGTTTTAATTGTCTTTATTACATTTTCTGCTGGCTGCACTTGGGTCTTGGTTGATGGTAAATGGCCATCTCAAACTTGATAAATGATTCATTAATTCTAATATTTACATGCGGCCCACATTTTTTCAATGAGGATAACTTTGTCCAGTTCTGCTACTGAATGCAAGTGACGATAATGTGACTCTGAGAAAGATTATGTGCTAAAAAAGGTCCACAGCAATTGCATCTACATCCAGTTAAACGTTTTGGTGATGTCTGTTTTCAGGCTGCACACGCAAGACCAGGATTATTGATGTGGTCTACAATGCCTCCAACAACGAGCTGGTGAGAACCAAGACCCTGGTGAAGAACTGCATTGTCCTTGTTGACAGTCTTCCCTTCAGGCAGTGGTATGAGGCTCACTATGCCACTCCTATGGGACGCAAGAAGGGAGCAAAGCTGGTAAGGATAATTAACATGATTTTTATCTCAAATAAATTTGTAGTTGTTGTGCAGTGTGGTTGTAGCCCATGTTTAGAAGAGGCCTTTCAGTGAGGATACCTTGTCCAGTTCTGCTACTGAATGTTTGTGAGGATATTTGTGACTCTGAGGAAGGCCATATGATCAACTTAAAACTGTACAAGAGCACTGGAACATGCTGGAGGTGGTACTATTTGTTGCAGAATCTCACTTTGTATTGTGCATTTCCTGTAGACCGCTGAGGAGGAAGAGATTCTGAACAAGAAGAGGTCCAAAAAGATTCAGAAGAAGATCGATGAGCGCAGAAAGACCAGCAAAGTCAGTCCCCTCTTGGAGGAACAGTTCCAGCAGGGCAAACTTCTTGGTAAGTCAAATATCTACAAAGACCTAGTTCCATTAAATGATTGGACTCCTTTAATTCCCATTGCAGTTTATCAGATTGCAGTATTTGCACACATCTGAACTACATTGTTTCCAATACATTTTCTTAGTTACAAAACATGGACAATGTTAACGTTATCTACATGTGAGTGATGAATGTTGCGTTTCTCAAGCAGTTTACCTTCTCTCCCACAGCTTGCATTGCTTCCAGACCTGGCCAGTGTGGCAGGGCAGACGGCTATGTGCTGGAGGGCAAGGAGCTCGAGTTCTACCTGAGGAAGATTAAGGCCAAGAAAGGCAAATAGATGTACAGCCGTTTGATAAGTCAAATAAAATCCAAACGTCCCAAAACGGTGTACTGTCTTCAATTTCTTTGGGGTTTTGATTAGAATAAGAGATGCGGTGGTTTATTTCTGATGGGCTGGATGATAATTTCTGATGCACTGTCCAATTAAACTGGTATGCCGCAATCATTGGCTGTCCAAACATTCTCAGTGCTAGACCAACCTTGGTTAGCAGAAGGACTGGGTCACAAAATGACTTATTCCTTTCGAAGGCCAAGAACAAATGTAGCTGAATATGAAATTTGTTTAATAAATAAAACAAGAAATTCCAAAACTTCATGTCTCTTGGTGTGCATGAAAACGCTTCACTACATGTCCCCCTATTAGCTGCTTATTGGTGGGCTGACTAATATGGTCAACCGCCCCTTGGTGATGCACATTTGCAGTGTATCCATTAAGCAATGTTGTAAAAATGGATGGTACAGCAATAAATGTAGTTTGAGTGGTAATCGACTACATTAATGGAGGACAATATGCTATGATAAGAAATTATAAAGAAGGCTGTTATTAAGGGTAAACGTCATTGGTTCTGTCTCCACATGGGGTTCTAGCATCAACGGTTATTTAGTATTGTGGAATCTGGTATACCTATTCTAATTAGGCAGTTCCAATTTATAAATGTATCGGCTAATTAATAAGGCGACAACCAGCCGTTGAGAGGTCAGCTGTTGCATTTTTATTTTACCACGTATACACATTGAGATTTAAAACCTCGTTTTCAAAAGACCTGGACAAGAGTGGCATAAAACAATGTTAATACAAAAAACCGACAGGAAGAACAAGTGCACACAACCTCTTAGTCTGCTAAATCAATGTATTAAAAAAGCTGCTTGTTTCATTTTAATATACATTTTCAGTTCGATAAATGCTCTGATGTACTGGAATGGAACAATCATAATATTGGGCAATTCAATTAAAATGAGGACAACCCCGTTGATGTTCCATGTGAGCCTTATTCGCTAGAGAGAGGGGGGGACTACCGATAGAGGGAAATCCTTTTCCTTTACAGGTTTCGGAGATTCCTTCGTAAAGAAAATATTAATTAGTCATGTTCTTATTCTTCTGGCTCCGGGAAATTATAACTGACGTACACCGCTCATATTAAGTAAGAAACTGGAAATTGCATTGAAGTGGACCGAGAAAACGCTACAATTCATGACCCTCTCTCAGCCTACGTTTTCATGCGGTGGCCCGCGAGAATCACACTTGTTCACGACGGTGGCTCGCTCTAAGCCAATCACATGCAAAGAGCTGGAACAACCAATGAGCGATGGCAACAACCGCAACCGTGGAAGTATAAAGTAACCATAGAACCGATAGGCCATCCACGTCGCTATAGCAAAATAGACCACTAGATAATAACTATACCATGACACATTGGTTATAACTTCTTCCACTCCCAGAAAGCCAGCGTCGGAGCCAAATCCTCGTAAAAAGGAAGACGGTAAGATGTATGGCGATGTTAATGTGTACCATATTACCTTCCTTACTATATTCGGAGTTTACTCTTGCAGTGTCTCATTCAAGGAACAACTAACTTATAAAGTTACATGTTTCTCGTATGTATGGGTTTACGGAGATGTGAGTTAATTGATGTGACGTTGGGAAGATATTGTATTCTCGACACGGATATTCACGCTCCGTAATAAAGCCAAAGCTGGGAGCGACAGTGGCCATCCGCGTTCAAAGTCTCGGTATATCCAGCGGTGTGTTGCCTAAAGAGCTACCGAAAAAGCGAACTAAAGTGGGGCAAATAGCCCATATTTGGACAGCCGGCGAGCCGGGTTACTAGCACGTGTTAGCATATTAGCATGCCAGCCTTATAACCGTACACGTGTCTGTCTATAATAGTCCGCATGCTAACGGGCTCGGAGTGCAACCACGTGTTTTCTTCAGGAAATACCATCTAGTTAAATTATTTCAATTCGTATTAAGATTCTTCGCACCATCCGGTTTGTTCAGTATTTGAGTGAACAAGGTATTTTTATATTTTCCTCACTGCCCCAGCGAATTGTCCCTCTTTACACGTTTCCGTTTACCAATTTGCGCCATTAAGTTTACATAAGTAGCGCTTATTTGTAAACGGCCTGTTTATTGAACGTTTTAAAATTAGTTTTGACAACTGATTAATATTCTGTTTAGTAATGCCTTTACCCCATGTTCAGGTGCACTGGGCATGTCCAAATTTGTTGCCTTCCTGTTAACTAAGGAGCTGGCCCACTGGAGTCCAGACCGCCGTCGAGGCACACTCCCTGAGGGTGAGTACTATTTTTATTTCAAGGTCATCGACATTGACTTATTTTTTTGATACTCAAACTAAAACAACCGCTAGGGTTCACACATTTTGTGTACAATTGCAACACAAATGTGTTGGCAGGGTAAATGTATATCTTCCATGTGCGGGAGGGGCAAGATGTTAGTAATAAGTTGTTGCCACCTGCATGCTGTCTGACAACGTTTGAGCAATATGATGATAACCTTTTGCGGAATCTGAGTCAACAATGCGGATAACTACCTTGGAGAACTGATTTGCTCAAGCGTTTCATACTTGACTTTGAATTTTACAATTGGTATTTACTCACCCAATTAACCACTGATACTTTTCTTATCGCCACCAGGTATCTCGGGACAATTGGTATAAACCCAGCAAGAACGGCGCTAGAACACAAGCCCTACCCTAAGAAGTATGAGCTCGGGTGTCTGCCCCAAACACATGGGTATGCATCACTATGAATGGGCCTTATTTTGTAATGGTGTGGGCGATTGGTCTCTACCATAGCTAGGATCCTTGTTTGGCTGTTAGGGTTAAAATGTCTTCCGAACAATGCTAAATGTACAGCTGTTAAGATAAAATCAAAATTTCTGTCCACTGCCCAAGGTTGTTACTATTATTGCATACATTTGAGTTATATTCTGGGTTGATTAATGTTGCTGCACTGTCCAATTATACTGGTATGCCGCATTCATTGGCTGTCCAAGCATTCTCAGTGCTAGACCAACCTTGGTTTGCAGAAGGACTGGGTCACAAAATGACTTATCCCTTTCGAAGACCAAGAACAAATGTAGCTCAAGAATCTGTTTATTTTGCAAATGTGTGAAATGACACTAATGATTGCAAAACTTCATGTCTCTCGGTGTGTAGGTATCTCTATGGACAACTGGCATAACCCACCATGACTGGTGGTAAATGCAAGCCGTACCATAAGAAAATGAAGGGTGTGCTCCAGCAAAGGTATGTAAAACCCAGGTAATGTGTTTGTTTATGGCGTGGGTGATGAAACCCTAACCTTAGGTAGGTTTTAATTTGGCCGTTTTGGTTCAAATCTTTTAACTTGCCAATGCCAGGACTTGTCATAGTTACTCTGACACGCTGCAGTACATGTTGGTACTGCAAGTGGCTGCAAATTGCATGGACTAGTCAATTAATCCGATTTTCTTTTTAACAGATTGGACCTTGTCATAGCCACACGGTGAGGGTCCATTGTGAGAACAAGAAATGCAGGGCTCTGAGCCTGGCTATTGGCAATATTACTCAAGTAAGATTTAATATTTGTAATTTACGTTTTACTTTGCTCCGCTTTTTGTCATTTGTGGTTTTAAAATTGCAGATATTTTGTAGTTGCACCCCTTTCCATGAAGATAACTTTGTCCAGTTCTGCTACTGAATGCAAGTGACGATAATGTGACTCTGAGAAAGATTATGTGCTAACATTTTCCCATCAATTGCATGTGCATCTTAACAATGCTGTGACGCCTCTTTACAGGCTCCACATGCAGGACACACCATGTGGTCTACAATGCCTCCAGCAAGAAGCCGGTGAGAACCAAGACCCTGGTGAACAGCCGAGTGGTCCTGGTTGAGTCTTCCCTTCATGCAGTCGAATGAGGCTGTTTGCTGGCCCTACTGGATGCAAGGGAGCATGGCTGGTAAGGAGAATGACATATTTGAGATTTTGTTTATTATCCTAAAGCCCTTTGTAGTGTTTGTGGTTGGAGCCCACATCTAAACATGGCCTTTCATTGAGGATAACTTGTCCAGTTCTGCTACTGAATGTTTGCGATGATATTTGTGACTCTGAGGAAGGCCATAGTCATTAAAACAGTTTTAGAGCACTAGAACATGCTAGAGGTAGTCATTGTTATGGGTTTGGTTTCAGAATCTCACTTTATTTTTGTCCATCTCCTGCAGACTCCAGATGAAGAGCTTCTGAACAAGAACTTGAAAGGTTCTGAAAATTGCAGAGGGCTGAAAGAACTGCAAGGGCCCAGCAGTGTACAGTCGTGAAGATCTTGAGATCTACTTGAGGAAATTGATGCTGAGAATGGCATATTAAGTCAAATAAAATCCAAACCCACATTTGTCTTGTGATGCACGGTTGACTATTGTTGCTTCACTGTGAAATTCTACTCTTATGCTAAATAGTCAGCCTAAATTGTTCATGCTCACATTTGGTCTGAAGCATTTAGTCTAGATTTGAGGCTAGCTTTCGCAAGACAGTCAGTGCGTGACCAACCTTGATCACGAGTGGGTCACAAAATGGCATGCCTTTCAAAATCCATGGACAAAGTATTCAAGAATATGCATTGTTTTGCTTTTGTAGGGGCACTGAAAAAAAACAATTGCAAAAAGTCATGGCCTTTGGTTTACATGCAAAAGCCAGAATATATTCCAAAAATATTTGGAAAATGCACAAACATTGGTTTCCCTTGATGCCTGCCTACGGTGTCTGGAAATGCTGTGGTAAACCTTGATTTAGAACATGACATGGCAATGAATGTTATGGCAGGACTGACTTCACTAAGAATTATTGCAGGATAAAGAATTATTTAGGAGATGAACAATAACCTGAATTTGTCTGCCACGTTGTCACCCGAATCTCTTAAAGGAGACTAAAAACATTAGTGAGCATTAGATGACTCCCCATTGGTCAAACATGCTGTTGCGTATATACGTTCTTATTTGGCTGTCTGATGGTTAATTGAACAGTAGCTGCTGCCTTTAAGCTACGCATACCGTCCTATGCTCATGAAACTTGTAGCATACATACCCTATGCGCAAGAGCGAAAAAATCGGACATAATTTTGTAAAGACAAGGTTCACATTTAAAATGTAATTGTAACCCGACTATTGAAACGATCATTTTAATGCAAACTACATTATATAGTCGGAAGACATTAAAAAAAAAAAAATAAAGGCGACAAGCAATGCTTTATTAGTATTTGTCAAATGGTTGTATTGTGTACTATGGTATCTTTTCCTTATTTACCTTTTATACAAGACTCAAATTAAAAATCTAATCGGATCTGCCGCAAAGCGCTGGATTCCCTGGCTAGACCTGGGGTGTGCACATGAGGACGAATGATGTGTTACCAGGAATGATTGTCTATCATATCCGATCCTATCCTGTAAATCGAAAACGAACCAAATTGACAGCCTTCACTTTCGATGTTTCATTTTCATACGTTCATTTCGATAATTAGTGCCATTAGTTATAATTTTAAAGGTAATTCTGGAACGAATATTAGCAAGTAAATAAAATATAAAACCCCCATGATTATTGGGGATTTTATGTTAATGTTACTTTCACGAATGAGAAACGTATCAACTTTTTCTATGATCGTAATGACGTGTTAGGTAAGAAAGTAGGGTAAAGGTCCTCTTTTACTGGCACGGCTTGAACCAGCGAGTGGGATGCATTGTTGTGATTGGCTGTTGTGAAGTACACGGGTGTTCTGTAGGTCAGGCGTTTTATAGGCAAGTGTCTATCGGAACGTCAAACCCTTTCTGGATCAATCAAAACCATGTTCTTCAATAAGGTAATTACAATCCTTACTGCAAGGACCAATCCATACTGAGTAGGATATTAGAGTAGTCTATGAAGTTTTGTACGGCGGACTGCCACTTGTGCTGCTAGCTTGTGCTATCGAGGCTAACGTTGTAATGTCATGGCATTGTTGTACAGCATGCACATTGTTGTGTAAAGCGGATAATATATTATTCTATATGATACATCGCATGCCTACATATCGTATACTGTTTAAAACGATGTTTTGACGTGGAAAGCGGAGATGATTTCCTTTTGGTAACTTAGCTGTTCAACGTTACTTGACCCTTTTATTAAAAATTGAAATATATTTTATGATTCACCACTGAAGGTTTATGTATTGTACCGAACCTCGTCTGTTCAGACGAACACACCTTACACCAAACTATTGATCTGTGTCAATTTGTCTGATGTACCAAATGTCAAGCTCTTTGCTAACATGGCTAGCCTTTATATTAGGAATACAAAAAGAGGAGAACACTAAGGCCTTAGTTATTAACATGGCGTACATTGCAATGGTGTTTTTGTTAAGATAAGTAACTGCAATGCTAAGTTTTTTGTACTTTGAACACCTTTCCTGGCGACTCCTGAGGGGGGCTGTATGACATGACATGGTAACATTGCATTCAGTGTCCAGTATGTTAAGCTTTGAAACCACTCACTTGGAAAACAAACTTGTGCAAATGGGTTGAACATATAATGACGCAATGTTCTCTGTAGGACCCTTTGAGAACTTTGCTATACTAATGATAACTTGTTTGTCTGATTGATCTCCAGGCCCTCAGAGCTGGTGTGCAGACTGGGCTCCGGCTCCAGTCCACCAATGCTGCCGCAAGCGTGAAAGCCGCCCCCAAAGCATCCCTTGGTTTTTCCTTTGGTATGTGCCAGGGGTTGTAAAGCATTTCACCTTGAGGCGGAGATCATATGAATGTATACACTAATTGTGAAACACAATACCTATGTCAACAGAGCTGACGGAGCAGCAGAAGGAATTCCAGGAGCTGGCCCGGAGATTTGCCCGCGAGGAGATAGTTCCAGTCGCAGCAGCTTACGACAAAAGTGGTGAAGTGAGTCTTAGTGTTTAATTCTACAGCCACATCGGTGTGAGTGTAGAGCTTTCATCAATTGTTTGCCTGTATTTGCTGTATCTTTTACATATTTTCTTCTCGCTGTACAGTATCCCGTCCCCGTTATCAAGAGAGCATGGGAACTCGGTCTGATGAACTCTCACATCGGAGAAGACTGCGGTATGCAGTCCTGCTGTTATTCATTGAATTTAATTTTTTCTTTAAATTGGTATTTTACTTGCAGCTCTTAGGTCTTTCTGTGTAGTAACGCCTTTGCCTTGCCTTGTGTTTAGGTGGAATGGGCTTGTCCATTTTTGATGCCTGCCTGATCACTGAGGAGCTGGCCTATGGCTGCACAGGAGTGCAGACCGCCATCGAGGCAAACTCCCTCGGTGTGAGTACTATTTGTTCAAGGTCATCGGTGTCACCAATTGCGTGTGCTCGTGTGTGTTTGTCCATATCATCTGGCTTGACATTGATTGCATTACTTGCATACTTTCATTATGTACATTTTTTTTATCCAGAGCTGTGTGGCATGCCATTTTATGTTGTGTGTTGTAGTCTATCTCATGATACTGTTGTTAAAAAGAAAACCTGGTAACAACCTTTTTGTTTTTTTTTGTACAGCAAATGCCTGTTATTATTGCTGGCAATGAAGCCCAGAAGAAGAAATACTTGGGGCGAATGACTGAGGAGCCACTCATGTGTGTAAGTATGGCATTGACCACGTAATCAAATACGTCCTCCAACCCTTTTTTATGGACTTTTATATGGTGCATCGGGTACATAAAAAATGGACACAACTGTCTCAAAAATGGAATGGCTACAATCATATGTCACTACGACATTCAGCGTTTATATAATATCAGGATAAATATTTCATATACACGTTTGCGATCTGACATCTCCGGGTTACTTGGATGCCTGCATCAAGTGAAAAATGTCCTTGACCTTGAATGCCCTGTGTGTATTCTGGCAGGCCTACTGTGTAACAGAGCCAGGGGCTGGCTCCGACGTTGCAGGCCTCAAGACCCGCGCCGTGAAGACTGGGGACGAGTACGTCGTCAACGGCCAGAAGATGTGGATCACCAACGGAGGGAAAGCCAACTGGTGCGCAGCCGCAGTGCCTAGATACAGTTCAGGTGTGGGAAGTGACACATGTGGTGGCGGCCCCTAAAATGTGTCGTCCCATCTCAGGTACTTCCTCCTGGCGCGTACCGATGCAGACCCCAAATGTCCGACCAGCAAGGCGTTCACTGGCTTCATCGTCGACGCAGACACCCCGGGAATCCAAATCGGCAGGAAGGTGAGAACCGCCGAATAGGCGTTTACACTCCTGGCAATAAATGTAGGTGTCTACAGCCTTGTGCACATTCACCCCGACCAGTTTACCTTTTAGAATGGTCAACTAGTTTTACACTTTGTCCCGAAAGTAGCACATGGCCAGGTCAATATTAAAACGAAACTGTGTAAAGTACTATCGAATTTCATGGCTCCTTTTTCCTACGTAGGTGCAAAGAGTTGAAACATAGATATATTTTACAATTTACCGTGCTTGTGAGTAGGCTTGAGTCATATCATTTTAAAGTGTCCGGGTCGGCTGGTTAGTGTTATTTACTGTCATGAAATGTCATGAAAAGTGGCTGTTAAAATCTTACGCAGCAGGTTAAACAACACTACCATTAGACTTCAGGGATAGCGCCATCTCTGGTTACTCTTCTATAATGAGGAAATCGAGTTTTCAGTCCAAAATCTTCCACATCCTCCCAGGTGCAAAGCTGGAGAAAAAAAACGTGACCTGGTTCCTGAGGCCACTGCAAAGTTAAACTTGACCTTTTTTCAAAGTGTTCTAATGCCAACCCACCCTCCTCGCCCTGATGTCAACCTCCTGTGTCTGTGCAGGAGTTGAACATGGGTCAGAGGTGCTCCGACACCAGGGGCATCACCTTTGAGGACGTGCGGATACCCAAGGAGAACGTCCTCATTGGAGAGGGAGCCGGCTTCAAGATAGCCATGGGGGCTTTCGACAAGACCAGACCCCCCGTAAGTCTCAACTAGCTGGGAGGGAAGAACCCCAATAGTGATCCTTTCAGCCCAATACAATCAATCAATCAACACATCAATACTAGCACAACAGGATCCCTTTTATTCTTCGGATGGATTGCCATAAAAAAGAAGGCCCCTGTTTTTATGTTGTGGTCAACAGCAGATGTATGCGCATGCATTTTAGTAGCCATCATCCTACTTGGCTGACATCCATTTTGTGATTAAAAAAAAAAAATGTACTTGGTCATATAATTTGCCAGATATTGAAAGTGCAAGCACATGGAGATGGACTTTGTATGAAGTCATTTAGCAAACATACTAAAAACCGAACTTATACAACCAAGCACACCAACGTATCTTAAATAGTGATACTAGGTAGGTAGCCGTCTAAATTGGCAGTAATTCAGGGTTCATCGCTGTGCTGCAGGTGGCAGCAGGAGCCACGGGCTTGGCACAGAGAGCCCTGGACGAGGCCACCAACTACTCACTGGAGAGGAAAGCGTTTGGCAAATTCATCGCTGAGGTCAGTAACAGAATCCAACAGTATGATTCATGGTCACAACAGTACTGCTTTAATTCTTAGACCCATTCCTTGCCACCATCTGGTAAGATTGCTATCTATCTTCCTCCACCCGGTTCTCCCCCAGCACCAGGCGGTGTCCTTCCTCCTGGCCGAGATGGCCCTGAAGGTGGAGCTGGCCCGCATGGGCTACCAGCGCTCCGCGTGGGAGGTGGACATGGGTCGCAGGAACACGTACTACGCCTCCATTGCCAAGGCCTTCGCCGGGGACATCGCCAACCAGGTGGCCAGCGACGCCGTCCAGGTCTTCGGCGGCAATGGCTTCAACAGTGACTACCCCGTGGAGAAATTGATGAGGGATGCCAAGATCTACCAGGTGTGTGTGTGTGTGTGTGTGTGTGTGTGTGTGTGTGTGTGTGTGTGTGTGTGTGTGTGTGTGTGTGTGTGTG
>JAOPJO010000147.1:1223768-1242956 GCA_027123675.1 Molva macrophthalma | reverse complement strand
GTTGGTTAGTGGGTTAATGGTAGGTTAGTGGTAGGCTGGTTTAGTAGTAGGTTGGTAGGTTACTGGTAGGTTAATGGGCCCCAACCCCCTTCTCCCTCTCAGAACATCTGAGTGCTTGTAGTGGGGTGAACGCCTTCAAAGAGTCTCCCCTGCCGTGCTCCCATGGGTGCACACCCTGGCTAGCACCCGCTGCCTCGTCTGACAACAGATCCATGGGGCTAATGGATTCCATCCAGACAGCCATCTTGCTAGCAGGCAAGCGCTGGGAGGGGAGAAAGAAAGTGGTGTATTTTCTCTCCCTGTGGGTGGCATTGTGTTATTCTCTATCTCCTTAGTTTTCTGATTCTGGCCCTCTTATCGCATCTGATAAAGAGGTGAGAGAGAGTGCCATCCTCTTAATCATTCATGCACGCTTTTCAAGCGTACAGGCGATGATCTCTCCCCCCCGCCCCCCTCCCGCCCTCCCCTGACACCTCGTCCTCTGACTGAACGCTGGCGCTAACGTGGGGAGAGAATGTAAGCCACCACCACAGAGTTCACAAGGATTTAGCTGCTTCTTTGTCATGCTGTGATTGAAAAGGCAGCATGAGAATCAGCAGTAGACATGGAGGGCTTATCATAATTACGGTGGTGGGGGGCAGACAGCCTATTTCACGATGTAACCTCATTTTTTCTGCATTTACGCGCCCTTTCAGGTAAGTCAGCTGTTCCAGCAGGCCATGTAAGACAAGAGAATGCCGGATTTAAGGTTTGTTTTTAAGCTAAACTTGATATAGTATCTTTCTACCTAATATTCATGTGTGATACCTCCGAGACAGTACGCATGCATGTCCATGATCATTTTAAAAAATATCACTAAAACCTTTTATCATAAAAGTGTGTGTGTGAATCCACATGCCAGGATGGTAGACATGCAAAACATTGGATCAGGCAGCCACAGGGGCACCCCGGGGCCCCCTATGGGCGAGGGCCCCAAAGGTCAGAATAAGACGCATCTCTTCAAATTCCCCACCCAAACCATTGGGGCGATCACTAGGATATTTGTATGGAATCGTTGCATAAAAGATGTGTCCATGCCCAGCATGTACCCGCTTGCTCTTAAGGGTCCTGTTTTGGGGTCTGTTTGGGTTTGCCTCTGCAATGGCGCCGAGCACAAATCAAATATTCATGTAATAAAAATAAAAAACGAAGCAGATTGGTTTCTTTGGCTTGTAGACAAGAGTGGCATCTTGGAGATGTCCTATTCACTCAGGATGTCAAGCACAGCAGTGGAGAGGCTGGGGGAGGCTGAACTCAATTACAGCAGCCATACAGGAAGAGCCAAAGACACACACACACTACATGCACACAAACACACACAAACACAAGCACGTGCACACACACACACACACACACACACACTACATGCACACACACACACACACACTACATGCACACACTAAATGCACACACATACACACACACACACACAACACACGCACACACTACATGCACACAGACACACACACACACACGTAAACGCACACACACACAAACACCCACACACACACACCGACTCCCAAACCACAGGACCGATAACTCGCCAGATGTTATACAGCTTGTTTCCTTTTTGATGACCCTAAAAGTTTCTGTCATAACTATGCAGAAGATCGATAAACTAAATCAAACTGATTTGCAGGCGTGACATGAACTGGATACCTTTTCCAAGGTTTCTGTGCGTTTGGCAACTGAAAGAATGACATGAATATTTGATTTATGCCCGCTTCGATTACAGAGATACGAACACAGGTCAGCTGAAGTAGATTTCCACTGAAGTAGATTTCTGCTTGTCACAAGCACTGTGTGCAGACACACTCTCTCTCTCTCTCTCTCTCTCTCACACACACACACACACACACACATGCACACACAGGCACATTTTATGGTAGATAAGGCATGCCATCAAAATGTGCTGGCTGGTCGGGCGTGTGTGAGTGTGTTTGTGAGGGAACATTTGCCCGTGTGAACTTTAGGGAAGTTCTGTCAGCACCTTGCAGTGTGATGACTTTGAAGCGCTCTATCTTTATTCATGCTGGTTTGATATTACAATCACAGCACAATTTATATCAGGACAGCTCCAAAATTACACAAACTGCTGTTTCTGCAAGGATAGGTTTAAAATAAAAATAAATCCATATGATTATTTTTCAAGCTTTTAATGGCTTGACTCTCGATGCATTTTGGACATGTTGGCATGCGATAAGCCAGCAAGCACTCTATAAGGTAACACTTATTGTCACTCAGCTGCTTTTATACTGCCAGAAGTTGGTAAAGTAAATATTGGGCTTTTTCATTACCATATACATTTTTTATCTCTTTGATGTATGTACTAATTATGACGATCATTTCACAGATTATTATTATTAGTAATGCTGTTAACTTAAAACACAATAGAAGTTCAATAGCAAAAATAAAAGTCCCCTTCAAACTCCCGTCCTCACATCTGCTGGTCCACTGACAGTGATACTACCTTAAAAATGCATGTGGATTTTGCAGACGCAGTTGCTAATGTCCATGAAGTTATTATTTTATCAGTGACTATCGATTTGTGGCCATGGTATGAACTGAATATTCAACTTTGCATTGGGGGGATATAGCCCATGCTCCATACATTATTTTCTAATAACAGCACACCTAGTCGTGCATTATCACGAACATAATAAGTATAACTCTTTAGGCTAAAAATTTAGAACAGTTTGGCCCCTATATTTTTTTATATTATCATCGAAATTGGGATGAAGGGGGCTTTAACTTCTGTATTTTACAATTTGCAAAGCGGCTCCATATCCTGTAAATGATCCAAAATCCCCCAAATGTGATCCACGGGTAAATGATTTGAACAGAGTTTCAAGTCTGAATGGAGTTAGCATAAAAGTAGGCTATAAACATGCAAACCATTTTAATACATGTAAAAAATAAAAAAGACTTCCCTTAGCATTAAAGGTAGGCTAGGCAATTTATTTTGGATGCTTCTTATGTCATAGGCCTATTTGATGGAAGTCTTCCACAGACCTATTGCTAAAGCTAGTGAGCTAGTCACTGTTTTTGGGAGAGCGGCTTTGGAGGGAGGCCTGAAGGGAGGGGTGGGATTTATTAATTTGGATACTTTCAAAATGTACCTTAGTAAAACGTTTAAGAGTCAAACTAATAACTAAGCCAAAGTGATAAAGTGCGTGAACATTTGCAAAACGAATACAACAGCTATTACAGAGAGCCACTCCTGTTGACCGTAAGGAGAAAGGGAAAAGACTGCAGTACCATGCTTGTGCACCGGGGGCAGGGTACAAGATAGTGTTGGAATGCATGGGGCTGAGTGGCGCTAAATGCCCTAACATTTGAATCTTCGTCCATCTCGGCTATGCAGGGGATTTTCGCTATTACTGTGAAATAACATAATCTACGTGTATAACAAACGTGAAGCAAAAATAAATAAGGCAACTAAGAAAATGCTCTCGTAGGTGATGTGATATCGTCAATTTGTAATTTTGTCTCACAAATTCACAACACCGGAAGTACATTAATTTCAAATGGGTTTCATATGCAATTTCAGTGTGTTGCGCTGCTTTTCAAGTAGTCCTAGTTCATGCACTGGATATATTTAACTTTAATAATCCTCCCCTCATTTGCCTCCATAGTTGTGTGGCCAGCGGAGCACAGAAAATAAAATTGACACTAGAGAGACTTGCAGCACTAAAGCCGCATAAGATGAGCGTCGTCTAACAACAGGCCAAACAGGGCACCATACCCCAACACGCTGCATGGGAAGCTTATTCAGCGAGCATTTTAGCTGGCAGGAGCAGCAGCCAAACAATCGGACCTTGTCACATGACCCAGTAGGCGGTGCTGGGTATTCACCGGCCAGTAGCGTTTAGCGTCAATCCTGGATCCATGGAAAATGAAAAGGGAAGGCGAATAACGGTACCCTACGGTATAAATAGAGATGATTCCCGGATATAGCAACGTATCTCCGGTCGCGTAGATAAATAAATGCTCCCCAATACAAGCACGGCACGGTGTAGTCGGTTCGCGAAAATAAGCGGTCCACCATTGTCTGCATAGAAATTAGAATGGCCTGGATGTGTAAGGTAAGTGTGGGATTCCCCACATACATTACTTAAAAATCAGGATGATAACGTTCGTGCTGTTGTTTTACCTCATCATGTTAACAGATGTGAACACCCGTTAGCTCAGTGATGCTGCAATGGAGCCCTCCTCTACATGTTGGCACGGACACGCATCTGCCCGTTGGACCGTCGGCTCCTCGGTGCGAACGATCACTTAACAATGAATATTAGGCCTTCCTCCCACAACACGTATTTTTCTGAAACAATTATATCTTGTCTAGCCTGTAGGTGCTAGCCAATGAGACTAGGCTATATAGTAATGCTGACTCAGAAACAATTACAGGAAGTTGAAGTTCCTGCATTTGTTTAAGACAGAGCACTGCGTGTTAAGGACAGGGTATGAAAACTTTGACTGTATAAATTCCACTGTAACACCAGGAACAGGGATGTCCCCATGCCGACTTCTACAGAAGGCCTACATGCACAGGCGCACATGTCTTAAAGGAGACTACCTGCCAGCGTGGCTTCATCATATTGTACAGATTTGATTGAATCTGAAACTGTCCTACCCTTGATTTATTCCTTACCATGCGTGTCCAATGTGAAAACCCACAATTTAGTGCACAACACATCCTACAAGCCTGATTGAAAATGAAATATCAGCTTTATGTGGCCTATAATTACCAAGGTGTAGGCTAATGTTGAAATCAGCATGGACTAGCATTGCTATCATTTGAGAGAATATTGAATGCAACATTACATTATCTCTGTGTGGATGTGCAGTATATGTTTCAGAAGCAAATACTGAGCCTACCTCACTAAGCACCTTTTACTGCAATGTGGAAAAGGTGTTTAAAAACACTTATGACCCATCTAGGCATTCCTGAACCATCCTTATGAAACAGTTGATAGTGTAAATGACTTCCATCAACTAGTTGATTTAAGTAAATTCCACTCTCAAATGTCCCATTTGAATGTGTAGTTACTACTTTCAGATGTGATGTACTGTTATGTGTATGTCAAATGTAAAATCGGCCAGAATGTGTGGCTCTGGTTGGAAGTTATCTTTCAACCAGAGCCATCATGGAACATAATGCCAACAAACTATATCAGCTCAACACTGTAGAGCTGGAGTGATTGAGCTGGATCGATTGAAAAACATTGTAAAAAAAATGGGACAGATTGTAAAGACAGGTTATGTCAAATAAGTCCTTTCAATGTCTAGAAAAAGGAGTGTGAGTGTTGTGAGGGTGTGTGGATATTTTTTCATTGAACTAGCTACTAAGAATATGGTTTGTCATATCTAGTTGTAATGTGAGGGACAGCAACAGTTTACATGGTGATACAATTCACACCCGAAACAAGAGCAGGCACCATTGACAAAATCAGAAGGGGTTTGGCCCTATATAATATTGATAAAGTTGATCTTGGTTTAAAAGTTGAACTATCGAGGGGGAACTATCGAGGTCATGTGACGAGGACAGGTCTGTCCTGTGGCATGGCTAGGCCTGTGCTACATCAGCTCTAGTGTGGGTGCAACAGTGAAAAGCTCTGCTGGACACAGAAAGGCCTCAATTGTTGCCCTGCACCGTTCCCATTGGCTGTGAGTTCCCCCACCGTGTTCCACAACAGTGAATGAGGTGATGTCATCACTGCTTCTATTTATCAACGCTTGGCGTAACAAGGCCAACAGAGCTAGCTTGTGTTTCCGTGCACTTGCAGGTCAGGCAGATGACCACCACGAAGCAATTATTCACATTTGTGCAAATACAAATGAATACACAAAGAAAGAAAGAAACAAACACACACACACACACTGTTTACACATACACACAAAGACACACACACACACACTGTGCACAGACACACTGTGCGCACACCCACACACACCACGCATGCAAACAAAACAACAAGATTACATGCACTGTTTGTTGCACGCTTTTTTTGGACTAGTTGAATTTAGGATGAAACGCATACAACCATAAACAAAAACACACACACACACACACACACACACACACACACAGACTAGATAAATCTACTCTATCCACATCGACTGAAACTGGATTTTCAGAAAAGAATGAAAAACAATATATTACTTTTTTTTTCCTTCACCAAGAATAACAACAAGACAAGATACATTTTTATGATACGATTGTCACAGAGGCTGATTGTTTGTCAGAGAGAAAAATTGTGAGTGCACAGTTCCGCTGTCCGTGTCAAAGCTACAGGGTATGTTGAGGATGTCCCATTTTCTATAGGCTTGAAGATGTGAATCCTAAGCCCTTTACACACATGCATTCTTTCGCTGCAATGTTATGGAACATTTCCTGCATGGGGTCATGCGTGAGGTTGTAGAAGTAAGGATCTGATGTGGTCCTCTTCTTAACTCCTGGCTGGCTCGCCAAATGTAGAAGTTGGCTCATTCAAATCAGGGTGCTTTTTCCAAGTCTGTTGTCCCAAATAGACCACTGGGCCAAGATGCAATGTTCAATCCTTTATTTGCGGGCTCCTGCAGGATAACCCAACAACCAGCCATCCTATGTACATCGTTGACTCTCTTCTTGTCACTCTCCTACTCTATGTTACACTCCCTCCCATTTTGTGTCCTTCCCCATTATAATGTGTTGCTCTCCCATTATGTGTTACTGTCCCATTATTATGTCTTTAATTCATCACAAACAACAGTATAATAAAAAGGGCGGGGCTATAGGATACCTTCCAATAATTACCTGTTCTCTAAGTTAAACTTACAAAAAAATGCAACCCCCTGTTTCCTATTTGGTTACTGTTATACAGAAAAGGCCAATCACAAACTGCCTACACCCTCTCTAGGTTAAACAATTGGCGGGGTATGATACATTCCTGCCAAATGCTTGGCAGGAAGGGGGATAAAAACAGGATGGAGATTAAACGTATTAAGGTCTGATCAACTAAAAGCGGGGGTCAGATACAGGGGTCTGTCAGGGAGGAGGATGAGGCCAGAGCAAAGGTGTCATCATATTAAGTGTTTGATCAGCTCATAGTGGGGGTCAGAGACAGGGCTCTGGCAGGGACGGGGATGAGGGCAGAGCAAAGGAGTCCTCAATAGCAGGGGGGGGGGGTTAGGGACAGATGTTTGTCAGGAAGGGGAAAATCTTCTGTCCGGGAATGAATACATTCTTCTTCAAGGTCGATGTGTGAATAGGAACAGGGATCAATATTCCGGGAAATCTGGACCCGCAATTTGCCTGCTCAAGAACTAATAACATTTCCGGATCACGGCTGTGTTGTGATTGAAGTAGTAACATCGCTGGGTGAGGCACGCTAAGGGTGACATCCGTCTGACGCTTTCACTTTGAGCGTGCAAACCACATACAAGACTCCACTGATGGCGCGTTTGAATCCGCCACTGTTTATCTAAATAAGCCAATGCCTTTTTAGTGATTCGATACCGATATCAACACAGCTTCTTCTGTAACAAGCAAGCTCCTTTTTTCAAGAATGACTTGAAAGTCTGCATGTTTCTCAGTATGCAAGTTTTATGGCAGGCTGGCATCCAATATGTGTTGCATTACCGACCATGTTCTGGACCTGTTCCTTGGCCAAGCTATTCCAGCAATGCTTTGCCATGTTTGAAAGGGTGCATTTGTGAATAGTACAACAAAAAAAAAGGTTATCCCAGTAATTTACCTAGGAACTATGTGTGAAAGAGGCTCTAGACAGACCTTGAATCCTGCACACACCCCCCCCCCCCCCCCCGGGGCAGTCTCAGTGACCGCAGACAAAACTGAGGGCAGCCTGCTTGCCTGGGCTGGGTTGTGAATTGGGACACTGCCGCTCCAGTTTCCCTTTGAGAGTACCCTCTGTGTCCCTGACTTGGGTGTGAAGTCTGGCTGGATTCCCCTGGACTCCTTTGTGTGCTTTTGAGTCTTATCGTACAGAGAAGAGAGACTTGACAAGATGTGGGGTGAAGATGTGGCGAGATTGGGATGAAGGTAGTCATCCAATGGCAATCACTTAAGGCCTTGATTTGTTGATGCTGCGTGTTCCTTGTTGTGCTTTATGTTCTATCTAAGTATGCTTTGGAGTTTACCTACAGGTGGCTTGGCCTGAATATTGTGGGTAAACGTGTGCTAACACGTGAACAACACACTCACACACACACACATGCATAAACCACACGTACACGTCTGGCACACACACACACACAAAAGTACACGTGCGTGCACAAACACACACACACACACACACACACACACACACACACACACACACACAGAAGCCATTGCTCTGGTAGCCCATTTACTGTGGAAACCAAGGTTGATAACCTTCCTCCAGGGCCAGACAGGTAGCAAGCTGCCTGCCTGTTTGACCGTACCCACTCAGTCTATACCATACCGGACCTTTTTACCCCTCACATCCACTGTAGCCAGTAAGCAAAAAGCTATCTATTTATCTAATACGATGATATGACTGTCTGTCTGTCTGTCTGTCTGTCTGTCTGTGATTCATCTCTTTATCTTCTATCTGTGTGTATCTGTCTATCTCTCTGCCTCTGTCTGTCAATCCGTCCATCCTAATAATGGAATACTATTTTTCATTGTTATTGCCTTGAATACCAAGATGGCCAAGCGGGATATTCTGATCATTATCACAAAGCTTTTTTGTTTCATCCCCCTCCCACCCTTACATACCATCCTTGCTGGGAAGTGCCTCCATCCATCACATGGAAAACCACTGTTTCACATCCGGCCTGGACACACCCCTCGTGACTGAGCCTCCGTAATGTACTGATCATCCTGATCATACTGCTAATTGCGGGCCAAACACTCCTCTACAGCAATCAAATGCATTATTCATCAGAAAACCGCAAGCTCATTAAAAGTAATGCCAATCTAAAATGTATAGAATTCCTTCATTTTTCATAATGTCATTAATGTAATTACATAATTCATGTTGAATCTTAATCTACTCAGGAAAAAAAAGCATGTAACCACTATTGAATTAAATGATAACATGTGCATGCATCAACCCTTCAACCCCCAGCTAATTTTTCGAATGCATGAAACAAGTGAGGGTAATGCCAAAAGGAGCCAGTCACATGACAAAACAGTGTTACTTGATTCACTGCATCTAACTGACCCCACCTGACCCTAATCAACTCATCCTGACAAGCTGCACATGGGCTCAAAGGGTCTCACGGTCTCGTGGATTACCTGCTACCTCTTAACAACTCTTAACCTCTTAACACTCTGCGTCTGGTCCAAGGTGCCCAATCGGCTCTCGACTCGGTGACAGGGCAAATTTGCCAATCTGTGGCTCGCCGACAGAGCCGGCGAGATCTGATGGCAGATCCTTTGAGATCAGTCCAGGTGACGGCAGCCTGATCCGATAGCTAGTTCTTGGCTGGCGCGCCGCATGCCAGCCAAGAACACGCGATTCTTCAGGGGCTTGCCTTTTTTGCATGGCTTCTGTTGCTGATTTTGCTGCGGCTGCTGTCGCGGGGTGACACTTCTGTGGATCTGGCTGGATTGGGATTGACCATGGATTTGCAACGACCGTGGAGGGAGGAAAGAGGTGCGACACGGGGCCGCACTGCGGACATGCGGTTTGAATGGCAGCGATTTACTTAGATTACTTTTCTTGCGACTAGATCGGAGCGCTGCATATGCCCGAGGTACACGCTTTTTTATGGAGTGTATGAAATCAAACCCTTTTTTCTTTTGCACGTATGGGATGAATTCATGTGATTGCTATTTAGTATGTATTGTAAAAGTTGTTCTTTGTAAGCCTTTTACAACATTTACCAGTCATACAGAGGGAGGAAATAGAGTCGGCCTCCAAAAGTCAAATTCAAAACCTAAAATGAATGTGCAAAATAGTTTCCAGTACACACTGACAGGGTACGTACAACCCAGGGACACACTTGACAGAAAAGTCTAGCATTTTTAGAATACTCCCTGTAGATTCTAAAACATATTTTCCAGCCATTCAACTCTAACTTATAGTGGGTAGCTGCTCCACTGCTTCTAAAATACTCCTGGCTTCACCTATCTGCACATTTGCACTGCTTTGGTCCAGAAATCTGCTAATTGTAGGTTTGGCTAAGTTGGATCCCGCCCACTGGCTCTGGCCAATCACAAGCCAGACAAAGGCAGCCTGGCAGCGGTGGCCTGGTGAGGGGGGGGGTAGGCTCTGTGATTCACAGAACTGGCAGTGTTCACAACCAGAAGTATTTAGGTCCAAAAACAAGAAGTTATCCAATAAGGAAGTAAGAAAACTTCCGTTGTTAGCTTTTGTTAAAAATGTATACGGAAATATATATATATATACGATTTGATTGCTGTGATTGCTGTGATTGCTGCATAATTTCTCCTCATAACCCTATTGGTCAAGCTGTTTTACACTAAAACCTACAAAGGGTCAATAAGTTAAAGTAAAGAGATGCGCTCCCATGTGGACCATGCATTCATACACATGCCCGAGATGTGAACCGCACAACAATGGATTCCACGGCCTTCCTCCCTCTCCCCTCACGCGCGCCTGAGCCGTGAGGATGTATGACATCTGGATGTAAAACCCCGCGTGTCGGCAGTGTTTCGGCGCGCGGGCTGCGGTTAGAGGGCGCAGCTGTGGCGTGTATCATCCCTGGATCATCCCCTATCTGCTTACACACGCCTCCAGCCTGTTGCTCATGAGGCGGCGCCCTTGAACCCAGCCTCTGAGAAGGCAGAAAATCCCTTGTAATTGCATTAGTGCTTACCCCACCCACCTCCCCGCCCCCTCCCTGCGGCATTCCCTGTAGGCCAGCTTTTTGGCTTGATTCAGTGTCTCTCCGCTGTCTCCGCTGGCTGCGATTTGTCCTCGTCTAATTCAGGAGTGGATGGGTGAAATGCCTGCCTTTTATCGACCCACCCTGCCCCAAGGGTCTGAGTGTTGACGCGTGTGCACGCGTGTGCTGCACACCGGACATTCCACGTGTGTCTCTCAAGGAAATGCATGATCTTTTTGCTCTCAAGTGCATCTCACTCATCTCTCTCTCTCTCTCTTCTGATCTCTCTCTCTCTCTCTCTCTCTCTCTCTCCTCTCTCTCTCTCTAACTCACCCAGGTGTGGGGTAATGTGCTACGAGGTCAGTGCAGCAGGAGAGCTCTCGACTGAGAGCCCTTGACTGAAATCTATAGCTACCACAGCCACTATGCTGTTGTTATCCCCTACGAGAGTCCAATAGAGACCCCCCCATCCTCCCCAGAAGTGTCTCTACAGGGTCCCTAGACAGTGGTGCATGATTGCCTTTGGTGAACCAAAGCCCTGTTCTTGTGGGCTTGTGGAGTGAAGATGTGAAGTAACAATTCTAAGCATATATCAGGCTAAGTAATGTTCCATGGGATTGATGCTATTCAACCGTGATGATGAGTACAAAAGAGTGCTGTTTTTAGAGTGCTTCAGAAAAGAAAAGGATCAACAGCATGTTTATATTAAGAGGTGCTAAACTCAGCGTCTGTAAGTGACCCTGTGTTTCGTTTGTGGTTCTGTCGTGGCAGTGGTGGGTGTGGGTGTTATCCCAGAGATCCCAGCGTTCTCCCGAGATTTCAACAGCCGACAGTCATATTGTTTGTGATTTCGGTGCGTTTTTTTGTTTGTTTGCTGGTTCTCAGCGGGACGGGGGGGTCATCGGCTAGGCCCGGTATGGCACGTCAGGGCACACGGCCCGCTAGCTAGTCCTGTGTCCTAGTCCTAGTCCGGCAGGTGGGGCGGACAGATCGTTATTCATGGTTATTTTTAAAGAGGCCCGACTTCCAGGCCGGACTCTGGAGGTTGCAGCGATGGCACCGGTCCGGGGCGTGCCGTGGTGGTCTCATTTTCACTACGCCTCGCCTACGCAACGTTGTAAAAATGTCACTGGGGGGGGGGGGTTTCCCATGAAACCTGTAATGTTAAGAGGGGAGTGAGCTACAACAACAACAACTCATAAGTGCTGGCAACCGATATTTAAATGAATGGTGAAAACAGACAAACTGAATGATAACATTGTCCAATCGTGCATTGACATAACTATTTCTTTTGTGTTTTTTCTTTGTGTTTGCCCCGGTTCAAATCCTTACAAATCCTTGCTCTTGAGTAGATTGGTTACTGTGGAATGCTGTGGTGAAGAGGGAACTACGTCTTTAAACAGAGTCACCAAAGGCAGCCGCAATATGTGGTGGGCTGCACGGTGCAAGGACTTTGGGAGGAATGAGAGAAAATTCACTCTGATACGACTTTAGAGATGACTGTGTTTTCAATGTCATCTCTTTGTCGATAGAGGATCCAATTTTTAACTAAACTTTTCTTAGTGAATGCAATTTAAGCATTTAAATAGACCAGCATTTTATTACATTCAAAAGTGATATCTACTATTGAATTGTTTATTAATATTTCCTTTTTCTCCAGACATCTCCAGACAATCCGAGTCATTTTCATTGAGATGCTCTCTGGATACGCCGTGCTATGAATGACATTTTCATCGCCTTTTTGTATATTGGACCTGTGTACATGGGACAATGTCTTTCTTCTTTCCTATTCATTTTACCATCTTAAGTTTGTAAAGGAATAATGCACCATGGCTGCGATTTCTGGGGCAATATTCAATTTTCATTTTCTTAGGAGAAAGCTGCATCCACCATATGACAGCAAGGTACATCTGTCTTCCCAGCCGGTGCACAGTTACCTCTGCCTAGATAAGTACACCAGGCGCTGGGCAATAAGGAGGGATTTATCATCACCATTACATAAGGACATTTTTACAATTTTGATATATATACACCACAAAACATCTGCTCATGTACTAAAATGCTATGCTAATGACCGCGACTGAGATTCACTGCAGTAAAGTATGGAATCATTAAAAAATAATTCCAAGACTTGGTCCAACGAATACTTAGGTTAGAACAAATCAACAAATCACCATCACCATTTTTTTCCCTCAAAACATGTAAAGAGACATTGAGTTAGTGAGAGTATGTTTGGTGGCACCCATTGGTACTGGAGATTCCGCTGACCAAAGCAAAAAGAACGGCTCTGTGATTCCTTCTGATATGTTTTTTTTCTTAGACAACAGACAGTGTTTATGGCACTGAAGGAGACCGCCTATCTCCCTATTTACTAGACCAATAAAACTTGGTTGGTTCTTTCAGTGGCAGTGTGTCGGCAATAAGAAAAACAGAACTACACCATCCCAGTCTTTTAAGACCCCGTCCTGTAAACAAACCTATTTGTTAGGCGCTGGTCTTAAAGTGTTAAAACGCACACCTCCACTGATTCATTTGTTGATCCATGGCTCAGATAGGTTGCAAATAAAACACATGCACACACACACACACACTTTTCTTTTTCATTAGATTAGTCCTTTTCTTATGCTGGACTCTGAAGGTTTGAACATCTCTTTACGGACCTTTATGATAACATCTTCCATTCAGGCATCAAGATGACTTTTCCTTTTCTCTTTTCCTCAGGCCTTGCTTTAATGCATGGCATTTATTCATCTTCTGTCCTCTTTCTATTCTTCTGCCCTCCTTGCACATCATCAAAGGAGGTGTATATCCTCCTCATTTCACTAAGTCCCAGAGAGGTAAAGATATGGAACAGGAAGTAACCAGGCTGCGTTGGTTACCTCCGAGGTATCTTAGTCATCAATCCCTTTTCCTTGAGAAAGGTTCGGTCTTTGTTGCTTATCTCTTGGCAAAATGCTTTTTTTATAAATGCAGCGCGCCTCACCCTTTCCATACCACACTGTGTTAGCCTCGCGACGGCAAAGGGAGAGCTTCTCACCAGGGTACATTTCCTAGAAATTAAAAAAGGCTGACCAAAATTTCACCAGAGGGAGAACTCTGTCGTTCTCTTTCTTTCTTCTTCTTCTTCTTCTTTCTTTCTTTGTTTCTCCTTCTTTCTCCCTTTCTTTCATCACCTGTATGTCCATCTTCTTTCGTTCTTTCTTTCTTTTTTCATCCTGTCCGGCGATCTTTCGTTCTCTCTGTCTTTCTTCTTCTGTTCCCTCGGTCTGGGTCCTATCTTTAGGAGGATCGCCTTTGCTCTCTAGATGCCGTCTGGACGGACACCATTTGTCTGTCTGTCTGTCCGACGCTGCTGCTTTTCATCCAACAAACATAACCCATGTTTTTATCTTACATGAACCATCGTGCAGCTCACAGGGAAAATATCCATCTCTTAACGTTAGTGATCTTAGCAGTATCATCTGGCAAATGGAAATCGATTTTGCCTGGTCATTGTGTTGTCTTTGCCATCTTGAGTGAGATATCAGAGTGTGTGTTTCAAATTCAGCTTCCCAAAGGGGGAGTGGTAGAGTGAAATATATTATTCAGTGTAATTTTGGCAGAGAACATAGCTGTCTCGATTTTTAGGAATGGACTGAGAAATAAGTGTTAGTGTAAAGTCTTTTTTTACTTGTAGGAAGAAAGAAAATGGTAGAAAAATATATCCGTCTCTTTACCTGTTGTGGCTCCCAGTTACATTGTTTTGGCACAAAGTTCTTTGTATTTTTATTGTAAATGAAGAAGTGTAAAAGAGCTCGATGTCTATAAGGCCATGTTGAGATGAGTGCTGCAATGAGTGATGAAGATGAGGGGCCTTGATCATTGCAGTGAAGAACAGTCAATACAGGTGTCCCTGTTCCAGAGACACTTTCATCTTTTTCTTTTTTAATGAACGCACAGTAATATCCATTTACAAGAAATACAAAACCTTGTTTTAAGGCAGGTTTTTAGGTTTCATTGAGGAAGAGCATGGCCAATACTTGGGCCTGGTCCTTCAAGGGCCCCTGTTTCATTGACGCTTCACGGAGCAGGCCCACGCAATAGTATGTTTCATTTATTGCCCATGCACTCAGCCAATGAAAGTGAACCGAAACCTGCTTGAAAGGTATTGTCTTTCTTGTGAATGGCAGATAGCCTTACCTTCGGTTCAGTGGAGGTCAACGGTGGTAGCGCGTTGGTAGCGGTAGTGTATTCTGTGTTCAACTTCTGTATAGACACACACACACACACACTCACATTCAAATGAGTATGACAGGGATTTTAATTATTTGAGATTGTGATGCTCGTCAAATAAATCTCTCAGAGAGGTTGAGTAATGGATGTCTGTGTGTGTGTGTGTGTGTGTGTGTGTGGGGGCAAACAAAGGAAGGGATTTACATTTACTCAGCTGAGGTTGAAATTCTCGATGGCCCTGATTGTCACGAAGCACAGTCGTGCCATCAGCACAGATTAGTGTTTTTTTTGACCTGGTTTAAGGGATTTAATTTTCATATATCACCACTGATGAATTGTGTATGTATCAGAAAAAGAGAGAGAGAGAGACAGACAGAGAGACAGAGAGAGAGAGAGAGTGTGTTTGTGTGTGAGTGTGTCTGCAAGTGTGTGTCTGTGTGTGTGTGTGACTGTGTGTGTTTACTGAGTGTGCGTGTGTGTGTGTGTGAGAGAGAGGGTGTGTGTGTTTGTGTGTAAGTGTGTGTGTGTGTGTCTGTGTGTGTGTGTATCGGAGTGCGCGTGCGTGCGTGCGTGCATGTGTGTGTGTGTGTGTGTGCGCGTGCGTCTGTGTGTGTGTGTGTGTGGTGGGGTCATGCGAGGTGGTCTCAATCAAGCGCAGTGGGACAGTAGGGAACATCCTGCGGTCCTGGGAGCAAGCCAAAGCCGCCAGCGGCAGACCCGTTGGCCGGTCCGTGCGCTGGAGGTTTGTCAGAGAACCGGAACCGCAGTACCATGTGCACAGCAGCGTATTTGCATTTAAATAGGTTTCCTATAACATCCCAGATTTATGAGCACCGGTATAAACAAAGCCTCCCAATCTACCAGCAAATAAAATGCAAAGTGCAATGTGAGAGCAGCGGAACGTGGCTGTTCATTTGCCAAGTACACACAGTGGAATATAATTTTAGAACACTATGCAAGTATCCTCGGGGACAAATGTCAAATATAGAAGTCCTTCTAAAGCAGCCTTTGCTGGCTAAATCACAAGGCTCAACTTTTCTTTGTAGAAATACGCAAGTGTCGGGCGTGGATTTTTTGGGCAGAGTTTTCTAGACAAGAGGATTAGAGTAAAGCACTCAAAAGATCCCTTTAAGATGTTAAGGCAGCAGCAGCCAAAGAAACACAGCCTCCTTTCCCCGTCTCACCACGTCTGGCGGTACTACTCCTGATGCTTGTGCACCACGCCCTCTGCTGGCCATTGCAGGGACTAACACAGCACACGCAACTGGACTCTTTTATATTGGAACGCAAGGAGCAGGTACAACATATTTGAGCTGTTGGAGCATCGGATAAAAATAAAGATGAAATAATAGGAATTCAACGCTTATTCTCGCAAACTTTCAAATGGACGAAATGACGTTGAGGTATGAATGGCATTGTGGAATCGAGTGGCACTTGCACGAGTGTCTCCAAATGTTTAGCATTCCCCGGACAAGCACACTATCGCGGTTCTACAATTGAGAGGCTTTAGTAGCGCGACCTTGCTTTTTAAGTATGCTTGTGTTTGAGGTAACTGGATTCACCGCCTGAGAGCTCGCTTTTGTTTACTCTCCTCTCACAGTAGCTTAGTGAGCAACAAGGCCCATAAGACAGAGAGGGAGAGAGAGACAGAGAGAGATAGACAGAAAAGAAATAGAGAGACAGAGCGAGAGAGAGATAGACAGGAAGAAAAAGAGAGAGACAGAAAGAAAGAAAGAAACAGAAAGAGAAAGAGAGATAGACAGAAAGAAAGAGAGAAAGAGACAGAAATAGAAAGAGATACAGAGAAAGAGCGAGAGACAAAGAAGCAGGAGAGAGAAGCAGAAATATTCTCAAGAATCACTGAATTAAATTGGATTATTTTTTCCTGTTCAATAGAGAGTCAACAAAGATATTTAGGGGGCTGGGGAAGATAGTGCTTTTCCAACTTATATGTTTTCCACCCGAAATCCCTAGTAGGGCTGTGTAAATAGCTACCAGATACGTTTATTTTTCCGGAAGTATTTTTCCCTTAGGTTGAACTTCTTTTTTTAGTTATTTCAATTGCAGTTACTGTTATTGTAGAACGATATCTTTTTAATGCAAAAGGCAGCAGTGTTTGGGAGAAATTGTATCCTTTGTGAGGCCTAGAGGTTTGGATTACACAACACAACACAGAGGACATAAACAGCTCATTTACCTCAGGTTTTTGACGTGTTATTCAAGCCCCAAAGTAGTGTCAGCGTCGAGGGAGTATAACTCACGCATCATTTCTCAATCCATTGGCGGATTGACAATAGCGCTGTCTGTGAGATCGCTGTGGTCGTGGTGCAAGGACCAAAGAACCCTTCTCCTATTGGACCTCCTGATCAGCTCCTTCCAGAAAGAAGTTACACTTCACAATCCCAACACGCTTTTATTTTTCTCACTTCACCATCCAACGATGATTTGATGGTGAACTGAACTGCCGAGGTCGCCGTCATTGATACATGACGGGGTCTCGTCTTCCATAAGCCTTGCATGATACCCATGCCACACCGGTACGGGTCGGGCCGGGGCGTGGGCCGGCCCACCAGCTGTGGATAGGTGCGGCTCCGCAACAAAACCCCATCCAATGATTGGACGCACACACACACACCGTCAATACCTGTGCAGAACAGGCTTCTAGCGCCTTTACAAACAGCTTCCACACGCAACTCTCTGGTTGATATGGCTTTTCTTCTGAAACACCAGCCCATTGCTCCAAAACAACTAAATAACGAAAGGAAAATGTGTGGTACTGGTAGTCTGTTTTGATTTGCCGCACTGGTGGAAGTTCTATATTTTGTGTGATTTTACTTACTGTGCCTTGTGACCTCTGCTGTGACCACACACCTAGACGTTTAATGCAATGATTGGACAAAGTGCCACGAATATTTATATAAATCACGTAAAATAATTGCTCCTGAATGTTTTTCATTCAGTTTTCATAATGTTTCATTTCATAATGTTTTTCTTAGTTTTTATATTTATAAATAAAATGTTACTTGATAATTAATTGGGCTGACATTCTATAAGGACTTTGCTTTGTGTGTGAAACACCTGCTTCTTGTTATTATTAATGGAAATGGACTTACTGTCACTATCTTTTACATAAACCATGAGCCAGCCGTGTTTCTTTAAAGAAATAAAGCACAATTGCTCCAGGGAACTTAAATACGTGATTTGCCTCTGACTTGGTTAATTAGTCTCTTGTTGGCAATCTATTTGCTGGCTGAAACTCTGATAAATAATTGACTTACCATAAATTATTGACATCAATACTTACACTTAAACATGTCTTTGTTCCTTGAATAGGGATTTTAACTGGGAGGTATAACCTTAGTATGGACTGACCTCACAAACTAACTGGATTCATCATTCTCTGTTTGTGGTATAGGTATGCATACACATGTAGGTGTACATTGCAATTAGAGTGGTGATAGATGTATATAATAGTTTGTTTACTATCCCTAAAGAGGCATTGATTTTGCCTTGTCCTCTAAGAGCCTAGTTTAATTTCCGCAATGCTATCAGCAAACAGATGCTTGCTTTCGCCAGTGACGACTCCCACTCGTACCCAAAAATAAAACAAGTCACAGACCCCAGTTCTGCTGCTCTTGTTTCACAGACTCGATCCAATCTTTTTTTTTTCTAAAACACTTCTCTTAAAAGATTGCTTTTGACTCTGGTAACGCCGCTCGACAGCTGCGCTCCCTTTTTCACAACCGTAGGCAGGGTAGCACGTCTCGTGTCATCATCAATACGGATGCATCGTTAGATAAGACGCTCACCGTTAAGCAGGAGGATGGCTTTAATATCGTGAAGTGGAAAAATGTGACGAGGGAAAATGGTTGAGGTAAATAATGCACGCTGTGAGGGCATCCGAGACCTGTCGAAATAAACCGTACGTTCCCGGCACAAGACTGTCAGACTCATAGACGAAAAATAATTGAAAAAAGGTTTTAAATGAAGAGTTTGTTATTTAGTGGATACGCGCAGTTTGTTATGCAGTTGCACGCACGCGCGCACGCACGCACGCACGCACGCACGCACGCACGCGCACACACACACACACACACACACACACACACACACACACAC
>JAOPJO010000147.1:1063567-1075623 GCA_027123675.1 Molva macrophthalma | reverse complement strand
TCTCTCCCTCTCTCTCTCTCTCTCTCTCTCTCTCTCTCTCTCTCTCTCTCTCTCTCTCTCTCTCTCTCTCTCTCTGGCTGACTGACTGACTGAGTCTGTCTCCATGCATTAATGATGAAGCTTTCATCAAGCGCACACCTCTCGTCTCTCCCCTCCTGCTCGTCCCCCACCCTCCTCCAACTGGTTAAATACACTGGCGTAAGAGTCCAACATATACACCCATGCAAACCCATAATACACAGTCCACCTTTGTCCACACGCACATCGACTTTTCATAGCAAGAAGCGGACCACTGGACGTACCCGGACGAACATGTCCAGCTCCGTCTTGCGGCGCTTCTCCAGCCTCTCGATCTCCGTCTGGCACGTGTGGCAGACGTAGAGGTGGTTGACGGCAGGCCCTCCTCCGTACCTAGGGAGAGCAGCAGTTGCATTACACACTCGGCCCAGGCTTCTCTAAGCCACTATGCGTGTGTACTTATGAATGGAATACGACTACGTGGGCTTGGCTGGCTACCTGCTGTATAGGTGATCCCACACATTTTGCGGCAGCATCACCACCAGGTCGTCGATACATGTGGCCTTGTTGGGGGGCACCCCTGGTAAAAAAGATTTTTAAAAAAAAGATCAATCCTCAAGCCAGGACTACGCATGCAAACAAAAAAAGTGTGCACAAAATGTGAACCGATAGGATCGTGATCTGAATGCCATTATGAGCTCATGCCGGTAGCGTTTGCATCAGCCTCGACGGGATGCGCTAATTGGAGATCCAATTGGAGCCAGTATGAAAACCTAGACATTGAGTAGTCTCCCAGACCACGTAAAGACCTGCCAAAACACTGTTGGAGCAGCCAAAGAGATGGATACCATTCAAATGAGCTTTCACATGCCAAGTTCCATTTTTTAAAATATATATATATATATAGAAAGAAAATACTATCTTAGCATCTCATCTCTTCCCGCCATCCAGCAGTTAAAAGAGTCATTCAGTAGAAAGGGAAGTTAAAAAAGCCTTTGAAGCCTGCCCAGTTCTGCTGGGAATAGCGCACAGCCTTCCTTGAACTTTCAAATCCTTTGCAAGGATCAAAGGCAAAGCAGCTGGGGGGTGGGTGGTAGGGGTGCACAGGGTAGGGGGTTGCTTGGCAGCGCTGGCATTTGATTGTGATGATTGTTGGGGAAGAGGGATAGAGATAGTGGAGATACGTTGGGGGGGGGGGGGGGGGGGGTTAAAAAGGGAAAACAAAAAAATTTTTTGGGAAGGGCAAATTTATTTTTGCTGTAATTACCCCCGTGCGAACAAAGGAAGTCCGTGTTGGAGATGGGCCCCGGCTCTGCGAAGGTCTTGAACTTGTTGAGCCACTGGCGTGACACGTAGAACTGCATCAGGCTTGGCTCCATCATGTTCATCAGCCCCGTCACCCTGCGCCGCTCCTTCAGAGCCTCCTCGCTGCTCTTCCTGCGACGGGAGAGGGACACACACACAAGCACACACACGATGAGGCGTCAGCGGCACCTCAGGATTTCTGAGGTACGACACACGTAAAAACGGTCGCGAAAGTAGCAGTGCGAAATTGTTCCCAAATTCAATCCAATTTACGGGGTCGGTTGTGAACAGCGGTGCACGCTTACGCACGATCGCTCTTTGTCTACGGTAGCGCTAACGGATCAGGTCTGCTGAAACAATGCTCACTTGTAGAAGAGCACGTAGGCCTCAGCGTTCTGGACGCAGGACTCCGAGACCTCGGTCACGCTCTGGTCGTCAAACTCGTACCACAGGTTGTTGAGGTCGTTCCGGCAGTACGCGATGTAGTGGCCGCCTGGGGTTATGGGACAAGGAGAAAGGAGTTTAGAAACAATCCCTGCACTGATATGGGTCAAACGAACAAACGCTCCCATTACGAGAGCGGTGCCGCCTGACCGCATCCCATCGTGTGCGCGTCGCCATGCCAACTCACTGCTGGCGGTGCCGTGGTGACAGATGACGGACAGCAGGTCGTACGTGGTGGTCTGCGCTGCGCTGTCCTTGGCCAGGAAGGGCTGCAGGTCCAGGCCGTCCAGGGGGAAGGACACGTGGGTGCCGATCTTGGTGGAGAACATCAGCTCATGTCGGAAACGCTTCAGGTGGATGCACAAGATCTGTGGCAGGTACAAATTGCAAGAGGAGGGAGGTTTTTAGGTTTTTTTGGTGAACAATAAAAAGGTGAAATGATCTAGTGTGGGTTTTCTGTTGCAGAATACAGAAATACATGACTCTAGAGGTTGTGCATACCTCTGGCAAACTCTGCACTTTGCAGAATTTGACTCCGTTTCGTAACCTAAACAAGGACATGAAAAAAGGAAACGGTACAGTGAAATGTTATAGTGGGTGTTGGAGGTTCTGTTTCATTGTTTCAACCATGATCATTTAATTTGTGCTGGAAAAACACTCACTTCTTGCATTTTTCACAGCTGTACATGTTGTCTCCTAAAACACATGAGTCAAAACAATGAGTCGAGTGTTTAATATAAGATGACACTTTATTAAGCCCCAGAGGAAAATTAGGAAGGAAAGCAAAGCTGCTACAACGATCCGCTGTCTGTGACGGGCAGCGCCAGACATATAGTCGCCCCTGTGACACAAAATGAAAACCCATAATCTACGATGGTATTAATTAAAACCAACCTCCATTTTCTTACCTTTTAGTTCATCCCTGGCAAAGAAGGCTGCGAGGCAATCCTGTAGCGTGACCACTGGACCCCAGAACCAGCTAGAATAGAATGAAAAAGCCAAGTACTAAGAATTGAACCCTCGAGAGCTGAATAATTGGTAATTAGTTCCAATAAAAAAAAAGTGGAAGTTTCCTGGTCCAAACGCAGTGGAATTCTAAGTGCTTTCTTTCGGAGTGAATAATCAGGCTATCCCCGGCCGTCATCTCACTACTCTGACATTATATTTAATCTCTTTAAGCTCTATTCAGCAAGACGAATGGCAGGTCATGGACTCTTTTCGCGAGTGGTGTCAAAGTTGTGTAAGTAGGTTGCTCATGGGTGGAAGTACGCATTATGATATTATGATTAGCATTTACTTACAGACAAATTGGAATTAGAATGGACTTTCTGAACCGTAAGCTTAATTCCACAGTTATACTCTTCACCCATTCAACAAAATGTAACAACAATATTTTTTAATTGTAAACATTTTTTGTCACATTGTTCCCATGCCATGACCCATGTTTTACTTGGATACTACCTGGCTCTGAATCACATTTCACATCCTTTTAAAGTGTACCATAATCTCAGTATATACATATCCATTGGGTGACTTAACACTTAACAAGCCCCTAATGACCATGATGAGCTGCACCCGTGTTCAGCAGCCTGCTATGATGGGTGAAAACGTGTACCTTGATTGGTGCAAATGCGAAACAACACACTGATGGCAGCATAACAACAACAACAACAACAACAACAACAACAACAAAAACAATGGCCCCAGTGGATGAAGGCACCTCTTGATGTATTCCATGACGAAGGAGATCCAGCCTTGAGGTGCATAGGCCTCCCCGCAGGAGCCCGCCTTGACCAGGGACGTCTGGTGGGTGGAGGAGTGGAGCTTGGCCAGATCCTCCTTCCCTGGGATGGGCAGGGAGATGTCCTGGAAGTTCTCCAGCGTCACAGACACCTGCCATATGTTTTCAATGTCAATATAAAAGGTGTCATTTTAGTATTTTCATGTTGTCCTATAAATTACCATATAACATAATGTAACTACAATTATTCAATCTTATCTAATATATTCATTCCAATATGTATCGGTACTGTGCAGAATTCCCTACAATTACCAAGCTAAATTATAAATGTACATTGCCTGGACCCATTATGGCTACAAGTCAAGGTAATGAATCATTCTGCAAGTTCACTTGCTCACCAGCGCATGTTGGTTTCTATTCATTAAGAATGGAGCCAATGCACAGGCGTGACCAAATCCAGCCTTCTTGAGATCATGTTTCAATGTCAGCTCTTACCCGGTCACAAGTGAGGCACTGAACCGCACTGACGATGGTTCCATCGAAGATGTCCGTAACCACACTACGGTATTTCTTCTGACGCTTGTTCTTTGGTGGGTTGAATGAAGTCACTGCTGGTGGGAAAGCAACAACAACGGACATTCAGGGACAGTTTTGGGGAACGAGTCCATAGCTGGTTTTACTGTGTTTTCGATTTTATTTTAGTGTAATTGTTACGTTGTGGACCTACCCAGGGGACGACACGTGAAAATTAGCCGCTTTGCACACTGAAATTTACATTGAAGTGCAAACTGAAATGTTAATGGATGTGTACTGTTCTTGAGATATAAATCTTTAATAAACTAGTGCAGTGCCCGTTCAAAAACCCTTTGAAACAGCCACAGTGCTTGACCTCTGGCATTGCAGCTTTCTGAAGGACCGCTCATCCACACAACTTCACACTCGACACTGTGCTTCCTTTGGTCCTCGGCAAAACACCCACTAAGTGTGAAGTCTATCGGCTGAACGGTTGTCGAGAAATTCGAAGGACGGACATACAGACAGTCCTTCCATTTTAGTTCGATAAAATGAAACGGCTATAAAGTGACCCTTATCTTTGAAGTGCGCAACCAAACATGACTTCCAACCTGAGGAATAGAACAAAACCTAGATTATGCAATAACTGTGGGATTGGCTGAAATGACTTCCAAGTCAAGTAAATCGTTTGGGATGTGCTATGTCTCGCAACCAATTGGAGCCCATCAGAAATTGCATGCCATACTCCATGGTTCACCAGAGACAGTGCTCTCCAATTTGTTCCGATTTTAAAACAGGGTTACTCTTTTACTTCTTCATGGAATGATTCTGAAGCTCTCACGCCACCACTTTGCAAAAATCGAACTGGCGCCTAGTACCTTTTTTGTGTGCAGAGTTGAGGTTGGGCCAAACAGAGGCAGCTTTCGGCGGGCTGCTGGATAGTTTGGGATGGTGTCCTTCCATGGGGACGGGACTCTGTGGTCGGGTAGTGCTGGACACCTGGATGTCCTGGAATGAATCTGCAACGGGGAGGAGCGAACAGGTCTTTGTTGAGCTTGAAGATCAAGATCACAATGTATATGAAGACCTCTAAACGGCTCGGCCAACGGTTAACACACAACCGTCGGACCACTAGATCACCTGTGTTGTTGCCCTGGACCTTGAGCGCCCCCTGGCTGCCGATGAAGGGCAAGTTCTCATTGGTGGTGGAGGCGGCGGCGGTGTCGATGTCCTTGTCGAGGTCGGCCCCCATGTCCCCGCCCCCGTTGACCCCGGTGCGGTACAAGTCGTTGATCATGTTCTTCTCCTTCTGCCACGAGCGGTTCGCCTGGACCTCGTCTCGCTCGAGGACGAGCATCTCCGCCTCGTTGCCGTCTTCCGCGGGCCGGCCGTCTCCGCCCACCGCCGCGGCCACGCCGGCGCCGCCCTGCGCCTCGTTGTCGGCGCGCTCGCTGCTGCCGCAGGACTCGCACGACTGGAAGTCGTTGTCCGATTGGCTGCGGTTGTCGTCCTCGGGGCAGTCGTCCCCGGCGATGCCGTTGGATTGGTCGTCGGGCTCCGCCTGGGTCTCCTTGAGCTCCTCGTGGAGCTGGTCCATCAGGCAGCGCAGGAACTCCTGCGAGTCCTGGAAGCATGCGAGGTAAAAACAAATCCATGGCTTTTTAAAACAAATTAGTATTTTCAAATTGCTTTCAAAATCACATTCAAAAAGTTAAAAAAAGTAATGTGGCTTATCTTTCCCAAAGCAATCATTTCCAAAAGCAGAAGAATCCCCATTAAGGATTGCAAAATGCAAAATCAGGATAGTCTAACTTAATGAAACCCAGTCTTCCAAGCTTGTGAAAGTAAATTCTCATCCACAACCATGAGTATTTCATCTTTCACATAAACACCATTTCTGCAGCCTTTAGGCTAACCCTAAACTGACAAGGCGTGACGATTAAACAGACCATGCTTAGCCAAATGGAACCAGGCCCAACCAGGAGTACCATCAAGGCTTTAATAAAACAGCTTTTGAATTGTTTTTGCTTTTGTGTGTGTATGTGCGTTCGTGTGCGTGCATGCGTCACTGGCTTTGCAGTTGCTCAAGTAATTATCTTTCAGAGGAATCCTCTTATTGGGACTGAGAGACTCGAACTTAAACTAAAGTATAGTTAGATACATGGATAAAAGATACAACCATGTGCATACCGGTTGGCTTCCCCATCTCATACTAGTAATAAACCTTGATAAACATTGTACATTCACAAAGCACAGTGGGAAAAATACAAACAGCAGATGGAGAGGTATTGAAAGTGTCAATGCCCGACATCGCTAGCAGCCAGTTACTGGAGAGAACCTGGTAAAACCTTTGCATACCAAACAGACCCCACGTTACGAGCCACACAAGTGAATGCCACCTTGCCCTTTCCTTTGTGCCTGTGCTGCACCCACCTGCTGGGAGTACCCTCTGAACATGGGGTTGATGGACTTGATCCCTTGGAACAGATTGGTCGGGACCACATAGGAAGGCCTGCAACACAGCAACGGCAATAGTCTGAGCACAGATGGCAGAGTAAAGTGTTTTTACACAGAGCATCTAGGTGCCAAAAGTGAAGACTACAGAAGGTCCAGATTACTTGACACTGATAAAGGCTACATCATGTCAGCGATGCCCTTTCTTTATCAACTTGTCAAGAGTGTATCCTTGAAAAATCCGGACGCAATATGAGAGAGCAAAGAGCACGAGCGAGAGAGAGAGATAGAGACTGACCTGTTCTTGTGCCAGAGGTCTGACACTAGTTTCTGGTAGCTTTTGCACAGCGCAGGCTTCTTGTCAGTCCTCACAAGGCCACCACATTCAAGGAAGAACTGTGTCAAAGGCGGACTGTGCCAAACAAAAGATCAACAAAATGGTTTCAAAGGTGGCTACAAAGCATTTTTTTATTTTTTCACTGCTTTACTGTTGTCCTAAGCACAAATGTTACAGGAGTCTGTTCATAGAAAACTATGCAGTGTTTATGTCCATGACAGAGGAACATCATTTTAATCTGATGAATATTCATTGTTTTTCATCGATATTTAAACGACAAAGCAAAATTGCCATTACATGGCATAAATGAGATCAGAAACCCTGAGCTTCGGATTGTATTCCACTGAGTGAGTCGTTAACTCAAAGGAAATTAAATGGAAAACAAATAAAACAAGGCTCTAAATGGAATAGAAATCACAGTGTGGACTTTCTTAGAGCCTTGCAAGCTGTCAAATGGGACGAAACTGTGCAACTGAGCACTCACATTAACAACAGACATCAAAATGCGCAAGCTCTGGAAAAATGGTCTCTTGTGACTTTGTTTCCACAGCATTCTATTTTTAGGATGTTTTGAATTTCATAAGAGCCAATTCTGGCACAGATCCCTCTTACATTTTAATCTTCTATTCAGGCTGTGCAAAACACACCTGTCGTTATAAACCCATTACTGATACTCAACGGATCCCCCGCACACATGTTCACGAGGAGGCACTAGGTCACTCGGGGCGAGAACAAACACAAATGTATGATCAAAAACGTGCCACGGAGAGCGCTGTTGCCCGGGAGAGGCCCGGCAAGCCGAGAAGGAGATGAAATAAGACAGCCCAGGAAGAAAGAGTTGGCTGGTTAAGTTGTAACTGAAGATCCTACAGGGAAATACATTTTAAGAGACCAACACAGCCCAGCTCCAACACTGCACTGCAGTAACTCCCAGTTGGGCAACATTTGGAATGAAACCGACTGCGGCCATTTTTCCCAGTAGTAAAGCACAAAAGCGGTACAACGCAGTCAGTAGGAAACTAATACAAATTCAAAAGGGAATTTGTAGAAATATAAGCCAGAATCCAAGATTGAAATAGTGTGGTAGTAGATGGGTAAAGGGTGAAGAGAGGTAAGAGCTCTATGGAGGGAAAATACCATCAATAATCGTATAACTTATAACATTGGGTCTCACCAGTTGGACAGCGCTTGGAGCGCAGCGTTCATGTAGCAGGTGTTGCCAATGTTCTTCAACCCGGTCAAGCCTAAGAAAAGAAAAGAAAGAAGAAAAACGCCAAGTCAAACCTCTGAAATCCAATCAGTGTTAAACACGGCTGGGTTGATCTGTACGGAGGTCTGCTGCAGTCCTGACCTCTGGTCCGTAGTTCGTCTTCCTCCTCTGTCTCCATGTCCAGGTCTTCACAGGCGCCGTTAGGGGGCACCCGCAGGGATGTGGGGCTCCCAGGGGCCCGGCCACCATTCTCCTACACGCGCACACAAAAAGACACACACACACACACACACCTTGATCAGAAGATATACTATTATCCACATGCTGCCGAAAGACCTAATGCAAGTGTAAATGTTATCTGTATCTTACAGTGACCAGGGACAGATTGCTGTTAACAACCTACAGAAACAATTCAGTCCGTTTCAGACAGCTTCTGATACCACAGAAGAGTTATATAACCGCACTTCGACAAAACAAACAACCATAAATATTGATGAATGATGGGGAATTCAACATTCAGAAAGTAAGAACTGTGCAGGGTGTTGCTCCACACTGTGCAATGAGCCAGCACAATTAGCAAACCCTGACTATCATCCAAATAATGATCAGAAGCCTGTATTTACCCCCATCTTGATAAAATGGCTATATGGGAGTTTCAATTCTAGACATTTTCTTTTTGTATTTGTATTATTATTATTCCCTTTTATCTTGTCAATTGTCAATACTGTATACTAAAATTCTTCAAGAACTTAACTCAGAGAAAACATCAATGCCTTGCTCTTCTTTATGAAAAAATAAAATAAAATAGCTCATTGACAACAAACATTTAAGCCCTCCTTGGCATCAACAGAGAAACCTTACCACGGACAGAGAAATCCATTTACAGTGTGGAGAGCGTGAGATGGGTTTCTTACCGGAGTAGCGCCTTGCGCGGAGGGGAGGGCCCTGCCGTCGGCGAGGGGCGAGCCAGGGCCTAGCTTGCGCTCCAGGAACACCTCCTTGCTGCAGGCGTAGCACCACACCCGGAGTGTGGTCAGGTTCACCGTCAGGTTGTGGCGCGTTTCCTGCACACCAGACACGCCGGGAGAAATGCCTTAGGAATGTTCTGCTTATAATCAAGAACACCATAGGATTGGATTTCATGGAAATGTGTTCCAACGGCATCCATGCGGGCTTAGAGTGGATTGTTACGGAAGACGAAAAAGAAACGCCTTTAAAAAATGGGGATTGGATTTTTTGTGGCAGGGTAGTAGACAATTAGAGGGTTTGACTCCCAGCCAAAAAGTTCTGGTTTTGAGCCCAAATGTCCTAATCCTACCTTTAAGTATCCACAAGCAAGACGCCAAATCCCATTCCTGCTCCTCAATTACATGTCTTCGGCATTAGAGTTGATATGAATAAAAGCATCAGGGCTTTTATTTTTAGTATTTCAAATGTGCCCTAAATCAAGCTTCGGCATGAAGGCCTATATAGGTAGCCTAATTTGCATTTTTGGAGCCCAATAATGCCTATTCAAAGCACAGTGGTTTTCCTTTAGTCAAATAACCTGCCAATGCATTGATTGACCGCAACCAGACAGTGTGTCACCCCGGTTCAGACTGGGGTGTCTCAAATGACAAAAGGAGATGGGGGGGGTGCAGAAGTGCTGAACCTGGTCTTTCTGCCGACCCACTATGGGTCCAGACAGACAGACTGACAGACAGATGGAAGACAGACAGGCGGGCCAGAATGTGAGCAGCGAAAGAGTGTAGAAGCAGCATGAAATGCATTATTCAACAGGGTCTGCATTGTTGGCACCTCGCTCTGCCAGGCGGACATGAGGAGAGGAGCTGGGCGGAGCTAGCCAAGAAAGAGATCCACCCACTTCCCCCTCCGCAGCTCCGCCCACTCCCTCCCCACCCCCCCCTCCATCTTCTTGTTTCAATCATTAATGGAGGAGCCATTAGCAGCAGCTAATGTTAACTTCTTCCATCTTTGGATTTTGCCCAGCCACAACCTTAAAGAAACTGAGCACGAGACTGTGGACTTTGAAAGCTGCTGCCTCATGTTTTGCGGTAGTCTCTTTCAACAATGGGGATGTTCAAAATGCAATCCTCAGCATTTGCAGATGACTAATTACAGGCCATTCCAAATGCAGCTGAACAATGTAGCGTTGTCTCAGGCAGTGACCTATCCTCACAAGTGAGAGATTAAATGGTCCATTAGTCTATCAAGTGTATCACCTTCTGAGCCAACCCCAAGCTTCTTCATCATTACAGTAGTCAGGAGTTTCAATAATTAAATGGTGCACAAAATTCAATCTGGCATCTCATCTTTCAAAAGATGAGACAGATTGCGTTATTTCACCCTGTGCTCACAGACTGTTCCTAATTGGAGGTTTCAATGAACAGCACTAAGAAGCTTTTGAATATCAGCCAAGGAGTTTACGAGTCACTTGTGAGTGTGTAACTTGTGTTACTGTAAAGACATGTGCTCGCGACAGCCGCAGGTTAACTAAACAGATATGGTTGGGATTACTTATTTATGTTCTTCCCGCCTCATACATTCTGGTTTCTTGGCAGTTCAAAAGAAGTCAATACATTTCCAATGCAATGCAGCGTAGGGCTCGCAACCCTTGCGTTGCAGAAGGGTTTGGGTCTACACACCGCGCATGTGGTGAAAAGAAATCCAGAACGTGCACCAAAACGCATGCAGTTAACTTGAGCTATACAGAAAGCTGTGCAGCACACACCAGTACTGGGTTGCATTACAAAAAAGGCAACGTCGACTTTTTGTGAAACCAGTATGTAAAAGGCGGAACCCTGAGGGGGGAAAGATGGCCAGGCTACTGTGTGGAGAAGACAGGCTCCAAGCTATGTGTTAGAGAGCAGAGAGGGGGAGGAGGAGGAGGAGGAGGGTGTGGAATACTGTGTCAATGTGCTAGCAAGTCTTCCTGGAGGAGCTCCCTGAGGAGACAGAATTCATTATGGATGATCCAATGCTGACAAATTCTGCCAAGAACCCCAAATCCAACATTTGAACTGCTCAAACTAGATAGTACGTTCTGTTTGTGTGTGTGCGTGCGTGCGTGCATGCATGTGTATGTGTTGCCTGGGCCACTAGTATCTCTCTAATGCCAGGTCGGAGTCATAAAATGATGGATACATTGCTGGAGGCAAGTAGTCCCGCTTGTGAACTCGAGAGAATTGTATTATTCCCTTTTTTTAAATCGTACGTGGAACATCTCATGCTACATACACAACACTACTACAAACACTACGACCTACAGTTGAGTTCCTCTGTGGACAGTAAATAAAAGGCCTTTGGACCATCTTGTCATCCCACAGCAGAACATCAACAACAACATGGCTGAAGTCTGAGATGTCCTACCTGCGAGTGGACGGTGCTGTGGTCGGCGTGCGACTCCCCACAGCCGACATACACACAGCCATTCTGCAGAGGAAAAACCACAGTAAACAGACAGAGAGAGAGGCTGTTATAGACAGCTTCACCACACTGTTAGTTCGCAAAACCAACAACACACTGGTGTGAAGCTAACAGAGGACCATAATGGAAATCGAGAGTTAGGGATTTTTTGGTTTGTTTTTAGCATTTGATGGTTTTTAAATGTACGAGATAATATAACATGGTTATATGATTATCAAATAAATCGATCTATCTATCTATCTACCACATCGTGCCTTTTCTTTCTTTTTGTTGAGCTAAAAAACAGATAAAAAACTAAAAATATAAAAAACTAAACAAAAACTATAAACCGTATATTACCTCCAGACACGCCCAGAGATTTGGTCCACCAACTTTGCAGTCTTGACACTGGCCCTAAAAAAAATATTATATTAGGATAAGGATCACATTCCACAATTCCGTATTCCGTTAAGTACAACAAGCTCTAATGACCATCAGCAGAATGGACAACAAGTGGCAGCAAACAATGCGTACTTACATTCATCACTACCACCAGCCGTGTGTGTGTGTGTGTGTGTGTGTGTGTGTGTGTGTGTGTGTGTGTGTGTGTGTGTGTGTGTGTGTGTGTG
>JAOPJO010000147.1:1030953-1041734 GCA_027123675.1 Molva macrophthalma | reverse complement strand
GGGAAACTAACCTGGATGGGGGGGGGGTGGGTGGGGAGGGGCAATGGAAAGAGTAAAGGCCAAATCATAAAAAAAAATTAAAAAAATGGGGAGGTAGAAATTTAGACAGGTTACCAATTGGACACTGGTCAAAGAAAGACCAGCCGCCACGGGAGGCAGATAAGGCAGGGCTGCTACACTGCGCTACTCTGTCCCGAGCATATGGGGGGGGGGCCCTCCTCTACAGAGACCCAGGAGCCGAGACACTTCCCCCGGGGGCGGGGCGGCGGGGTTACCTTGGCCGTTGGACTGCGTGGTGCCGGGGGCTCCGCTGGTAGGGGTCATGGGCGCCTGGGGCTGCTGGCCATACTGGGAGTAGTATGCGGCCCACGCCGCGGCGTTTGCATCAGCAGCAGCTTTGTCTGGACATGTATCATGACCAAGAGCAGAACATAAGAATCGACCCATAAAAAGACACCGTAGGACAGGGTTCATAGTTCACGCCCCTGCGGTTCATGCGACATTTTGGGACGGGCTGATTAGCATATTAAAAAAACACATTTCTACATCATTAGGTTAAAAATCGTTCATGGATTTGTACTGTTGTAAGTCTACACATTAGGGTCATACCCATTCTTCAATTATTATTTTTTTTTAGAAGCTACAGCAAAAGCAGGGACTCACTGGGGTCAGGCTGGCCCTGCTGCCAGTGTGGGAAGCCGTTGCCCCATCCCTGAGGCTGGTAGGGGGCAGGAGGGCCGCTAAGGAGGGGAGAGAGAGGAGGGGAGAAACAATCAGAATCAAAGCTTCAGCACCTTCCTTGGTGGGTAGACCAAACGGCTGGAGTAAATGAAAGCAAAGCGGAACAGGGTACTCACTGTGGACCAGGGGGCCCCTGGTTGTAGGGCCCGGGGTTGTAGGGCCCCATAGGAGCACCGGGGGGGCCGGGTGGTCCGGGGGGTCCGTGAGGACCAGGACCTCCGTGAGGACCAGGTGGACCATGTGGTCCTCCCATTGGAGTGACTGGACACTAAAAATAGAAAAAAATCCAGACTATTATTATTTGCAGATACTTTACAGATTGCTCTTAACATAAAGTGTTACAGGGAAAATCTGTTTGCATGGTCAGCTCTCAGCTTTCATGGTAGCTCTTCGTAATCTAGCAGTTACTCTAAGCAGCACAGGAAGCACCCTTATGTCTTACCCCGATCTTCTCCTCCACTAGCTGCCTGGCGTAGTCGATCTGCTGAGGGGATCCGCGCACGGTGAACATCTTAATGTTGGGGTCTGCGTTGGGCGGAGGGTTCCTCTGGAGTTCGATCCTGGCCCCAGACTGCTGGCTGATGCCCTTGATCGTCTCACCCCCTGGAAAACAAAGGACGGCCTGTTAATCCCACAAACGTAACAGAGAATACCAAAAGAAAACACCCATTTCCCTCTGAACCAAAGCCAAGCAGCAGCGGGACCCTTACCCTTGCCGATGATGAGGCCGGTCTTCATGGTGGGGACAGTGAAGGTGAACTCCTGCAGGCCTCCGGGGGGGCCCATGTTCCAGTTGCCCTGGCCGCGGCCCCGGCCCCTGCCGCCCCCGTGACCCGGGGGCCCGCCGGCCTGGACGCTCCTCAGCAGGTCGGAGATGATGTCGGCCGCGTGCTGGGCCTGCTCGGGCGGGCCCATGATCTGGGCTATCCTCTCCGGCGTGGTGCCGTCGTCTTGTTTGAATTGGATGCGGACCCCCGTGTCGCTCTGGATCTTCTTGATCATCTCGCCGTTCCTCCCGATGACGATTCCGACCGCGAACCTGGGCACCGGAACCTGGGGGGGGGGGACATAAACGAGCCGCCGCGGTCAGGAGAAACCACGTGTCACCCTGTGCCCGATGTAAGTAGATGGTGGAATAGAAAATGATTTTACTTACTTCAATGTTACTTACATCTAAGCTGTCTCCCCCCAACCTAGAGCCATACTCCCCCCTCTGCTCTCTGAACCCCTGGTCTCTGATCAGCTCCATCACCAACTCTTTGGCTTGCTGAAAGACACATTGATAGTAAGTACAGGTGACCTCGGCATAATGCCACTGAGGGAAGGGCCAGGTTGCATCGAATACACATTTGATAGGACCACCAACCTGAACTTTGAAAAGTTCCCCAGAAATCCGGAGAGGTTTGTCTGCGCCTGTGTTCTGAGGTCCCTCCTGGATCATGACCATCTTAACTCCGGCCCTTTCCTGGTTAATGTAAAATATACGTATCGATGAGGCAATGTTGGAGATAGAGAAATTAAGACATATTGTTTAGCATTCAATAAACATAAACTTAACAAATAAAGACAACTAACCTGAAGGCTTTTAATGGTTTCCCCTCCCTTGCCAATGACCAGGCCAGCTTTAGAAGCAGGGACCATGATCTCCTGAACGGACATGCCGGGCCCGTCGTTGTGGTGGAATGCTGGTGTTGGGCGACCCTTCTCCACGATCTCTGTGAGGAGCCTCTTCGCAGCCCTAACAGGAGTTGGAAAAGACATTAGCTTATGCTACCGACCACTGTGATGACACCCCAACTTGAAAATACATGTCAAGGAGAAAACTTACTGGATGGCGTCTGGTGATCCCGTCAATGTTACCGATCTATCGGGCATGCCGCCGCTGTCTGCATGACCAAAAGAGAAGGGTTGGTGTACAAGTTCCTACCCATCTCTGGTATGAAGCTTAACATGTAAATGCAGAAGTCAATTTACCTGGGGCAATCTGTATTTTACATCCAGATTCCTGCTGCATGCGGGATATCTGCTCTCCGCCTCTCCCAATAACTGAAAGGGTTTAGATAAAGGCGTTACGAAACAAAACACACAGCCGTTTTCCTGAAAGGGAACATTAAAAGTCATTACAAATGACTATAAATGTTTTACTCACTGAATCCCACCATGCCATCGGGAACCTTGAAGTCCTCTGATGCGGACCTAAGCAACAAACAAAAAGAATTACGATTAGGGGTTGTGAAACATTAGAAGTCAACACTAGTAAAACAAGTGTAATACAAAGTGAAGTGGAAAATGTTGCCCCTGTATTTACCTTGGGGGACCACCCATTCCTCCCATTCCACCTGAGAAGGCTGTAAAACAAAGGAGCATGAGGTCAGAAGACACGTCGCCTATGCTTGGTCGTGGAAGGCAAACGTACAGTATTTTTGATTCAAGTTACAGAAAAGATGCTTACGGTCGCTAGGTGCCACTTTCTTTGTCTCTGGTTGGTCTGTGGAGGAGAAACAGCTAACATGAGTACATGCATATTCCCTCATAATCCCACTACTTACAAACATGGCCAGGCTTCACCGAACCCCAGGAACAGATGCACATTTCTGAAAATTGTATACTGGCATTGCCTTAATGGAATATGGTTAGACGTCACAGGGAGTGCTTAGAAAAAACAAGACCCACGTTTCTTTTCATTAAGTGTGCATACAAATAACACTTTAAACAAAACTACCTACACGGCCAGAGCAAATAGTCTCATCCAGTCATCATTCAGAAGGTTCCCTGGTTGTATTTTAAAATATAACAATTTATTTTCTAATAAAGAGTTCAATCATCAAAAGTGCATCTGTGATGCATCTAAACAAATGCATCTATACGTCTTCTTCATTATGCTTGTGGCATAAATCAAGATGCTTCCAACAACTAATTCTGCAAGTTCCAAACCCGCCCTCCTTTGCTACTCCAGCTTCAACAGGCATCAGGAACCGGAGACCTCCAACAATAACGCACCATACAGTAGAGTAGCACACGTTTAAATACACAACTTCGAGAGATTTAAAATGCATGAGAGTCACAGCGTTACGCAATGTACCATACACGTAGAAAGCCAAAGCGTGTGGATCTCGACATACACTACCTTTGTCACAATTCATACAGGCAAGCATGTTAAGTGGGGGGAGAACTATCAATGTATCAATTTAGGCCACTGACCTATATTGAGGTTAGGCATGGGAAAATACCCACCAGCATCTTCCAGGGGCCTTTTCTGGCCTCCGTAGACAAACTCGTTTGTTGTAGGTGCAGCAACGCCATCGACTCCGATCTTGGCCGCGATCTTTAAAATGAAATAAATCCAAACAATTGCATTAACCCGACTGATCGTTAACATTGAAAGGTACAACGCCGCGAAAGGCGGCCTACATGGTTTCCCGGAAGTCGGAACCAACAAAAGAATGCAGTTACTTCCATGTTAGCCAGCAAGCTAACAAGTTGCGTCGTTGCATAGACAGGATTTGGCTAACACGTATCCGAACGGATCATTACAAACTTCAAATAATTCAGTTCGCACCGTGTTCCATTTTTAAACACCATTTTCCATTAAAGATAAGTGGATAATAAACGATAGCTGAGCTATTTCAGTCCCTTCCACTAGCCTTGCGTGATACTGCATGACGTTAGCAGGTAAGCTGACGGGGTCCTTTTCAGGCATTAAATACTACCATTTATAAACCTAACTTCGAAGTCGCAAGTGGAGGAAAAAAAAGACAATCGTATACCTGTCTCGCTCGTTGAAGCGCGTCTTTAAATGCGTCGTTCATTCCAGCGGGAGCATTAGAGGACGGGGGAGCCACGTTCGAGTAGTCTGCCATAGCTGGTGCTCTTTCTCCTCTCGTGCCCGGCGACAGAAGATGGCCGTTTTCATTCACGCCCAATCTCGCGCTCAAATTCGACTCATCGCGAGCTCACGGAGATGCCGTTCCCTAATACCCCCCGCTGCTCTCTGATCGGTCGTGACCGATCAGAGATAACGTCGATGCCTCTTACTGTTCCTCCACGATCGATACCAACGACTTTTATGCATAACAATGCAATAGAAATCGACCTCTATCGAAGTAGTCTGTAGTATGTGCTTATTGTGTGTCGTATATCAGTGCATCCAAACTGGGTTAGAAAAAAAAGAAGGGGAAAACAGACATGGTCTTATTAAAATAAAGGAAATAAGAAAGAACTGTAATGTTCGACATTACTTTATGCCTTGTTGAAATGTATGTCCCAAAATTCAGAGATGTTCATACTTAGGTTAGGTTACATTCATTTTCACACAGTTGAGTTCAAATATTGCATCCACCCATCAGGTTACAGCACTGTTCGTTCAACTCCAAATTATTTGCAGGACTTCAAAAGAGAGCATAGCTTGTATTAATAATGGAATGACACCAGCCTATATCCTTTATGATCCTAAATGTGGATGTCACACAATCCCATCCTGCTGGTCTTTGACACAAACACATTTTCCCTGATCACCATGAATTAAATTAATGTATAACTCAGGACCATGTGGAGTCAAACAGAACTTCTAATTTCCTGGTTAAGGTGTAGTTCAGCAGAGCACATGGAACTGCCCTGATGAAGCTTGCTCCCATGCCGTTGTAATATCCTCTCAGTCCGTGCCTTGCGTAGATTCCAGTAAATCCTTGTAATACGCTTGAGGTGGGATGTGAATCTGCACAGAAAGCTGGAAGACAGACACACCAAATATGAAACAATGTGTCTTATGTTTAAACAAAATATGCAGCTTGGCTTGAATCATCATTATTTAGCCATTCATAAACCATTCATATAAAATAAAGTGTTAAATAAAGAACAAATCCACAGTGCAGAGCTACATACTGCCAATGTAACAGGCATTCACATCCGGGTCTGTATATTAGTCCAAATTAAATCTAAACGTGAAAGCTACCCTGGGCCTGTTGCTGTGTTCGTATCACTGCCAGCGGGTAGCTGGTGACTTGTCCAGAGGCAAAGGCCACGAAGCTGAAGAAAAACAGCTGGGAGTCGCTGTTGTAGGACGGATCATTCATGGCCCAGTTCACAATGGTCTGTAATAAGGAAAGCAAATACAGTTATCTGTTGTGTTATTTAGGACCTCTGGTTAACCCTTTTAATCTTCCAGCCCCTGGAGCCAGTGGCTGGAACCAGGCAAACTTTATTCACCTAGGCATTCTTCTCTCTATGTCTATGTGTGATTTTTATTACAACGTATATCGTCTTTATAAGAGTGTCATTGTGTACAGACCTTCATAATGACTGCACATTTGATAATTAAACACTTTCACTGACTTTTAACCAAACATATCTTGACTTTTAACCTTGCCTTCCAAAAGCCACAACAAAACCTCCAAAAAGCTAGCTTGATCCCTGGTGGTGCCCCGGTGTTCCCGTCATGGGCTCACCTGATGTACAGCGCACTCCACGCCTGCGTAGGGGATCATGCAGAGCAGGCTGGGCTTGAACCCCCTGTAGAAGGACGCCAGCGACTCGTTGCGGTAGACTGAGCGCGCGCACTCCACCATGCCGTTGTAGGTGCCACTGTGCTGCAGGTTCAGCCTCACCTTTAAGACCTATGCAGTGGAGTTATCAGCTGTTAAAAAGCGAACCACAACCCAAATTCTGAACCTGCACCTTGTCCCTTTCCTGCTGCAGCTATTCAAACAAATATCGGAACTAGACATTTTCCAGTATATAACATATATACAGATATTGTAGCTACAACTCTAGCCACTGGAGGCTGCAGATGATACAACTTACATAGGGTAGATTTAAACATATTTTTTAAATGAATATATCTCTTATTGTGTTATTTAAGGTTATTTAAGTCACATATTCATATGTATGAATGTAATACTCCCAATGATTCATTTTATTTTGTATATTTACAAATACATAAGTGACATATACAAAAATAAAGTAACACCAAATTAAAGTGTTACCACTAAGCAACCTGTAACATCATGTCCTTTATATGCAATAGTGAGGAACAAAGCTTTTTCGCCTATTCCTAACCATGACCCCTAACAACACTGTGTAGGTACAGGTTGTTCCATAATGTTATTATTACATAGTAAGTACATGCTGGTACATTGTTTAGGTGCATAGGAGGACTGGATACCTCTAAAGGGTAGAAGACAGCATGGGCAAAAGCACCAGAGCCGCAGCCCAGGCCAAACCGCTGCTGTACCGACAGGCTTTCCTTGGTCCTATCCTGGGTGTACATCTTCATCTAGGGAATGCAGTGGAGGAGAGAAATACAGTGCCACACTGTGATGGCTATTCATCAATGGGGTGACTGTTTCCAAGAGGACAAGGGGTGTGTAGAGGCCAGATGACGTTGAATGGGCAGAGTTTCCAAAAAGAGGAAATAAAGTTTTTTTCTGTGTCTGTGTGTGTCTATGTGTGTGTCTGTGTCCGTTTGTGTGTGTGTGTGAGTGCACATAGTGTACTTGTGAGCCAGCTACTTGTCCTCAAGTATCCACACCTGAGTGTATATCATGCACTGTAGAGTGAACTGTGTGCACTAGTGAACCAGCACGTAGAAGAACATGTCCTATATTAGTCCCACCTGAGCGTCTATCATGCACTGTAGAGTGAACTATGTGCACCAGTGAACCAGCACATAGAAGAACATGTCCTTTAGTGTTCACACCTGAGCGTATATCATGCACTGTAGAGTGGACTGCGGCGTTCCCTTCAGCACGTTGACGACGTTTCCTTGCCACATTGACCGTAGACCGCCCGCCCTCTGCTTCTCAAACACCTGTGCAAACGTCTTGGATCCATGGACCTGCATACAAACAGATAGTAGATGCATGAAAACAACTGGTGTTTAGGCAAATAGTCATGTACGGAAACATATCTCAGTGACACAAGGAGACATGCAAAAGTATGTACACAAGTACACAAATACAGATCATAAATAACTCTGAGAGAACAGTAGATGCAGAGAAAAGACAGAAATAGTGTGAATAGTTATTATGATGGAACAGCTTTTGGTGTTTACTTTCAGCGTTTCATCTCGCACTTGAAGATACAGATCCTCTAGCATTTTCACTAGATCTGTGTGACTATTCCGGTGTCTCTGCCAACCTAATGCTGCTATCTAAGGGTTTTCATGCTAATACGGATCAGGGACCTGCAGCTGGGTCTTCAGTCGGTCGATGGGGGCCGTGACCGTTCGAGACATGGCGTCCGCCAGTCCTGCCGCAAGAACGAACCTTCGCCACATCCCGGAACCCGACATCCCTTCTGGAAACTCCAAGGATAGAGGACGGCTCTCGCCCACGTCAAAAACCTGCAATGATGATATATTAACATTTTTTGGTCTATTTTCCCGTATTGTGGGTCCATTGTTACAGTTTGTATCTTCCTTATAGCTACTTGTGTAAGCCTTTACAAATGGGAAAAATAATACTTATATATGCGTGGTAGACCTATTCCAAGCGATGTGGCTCAGGTGGTTCTATCGCTAATCATATGATAAACATTAGGCGACTATCACAGTCTTACCAAACTATGTTTCCAAGACGACACCAGTTCACCAATGTCATCTGCTGGGTTGAGAATGATATGCTGTAGGAATTCCCCCCAGTCCACTGTCATAGAGTTGTCCTTGTCCATCCTAAAATGAAAGTACCATCTTCATTGGTTCATTTACAAATTCACCAGCCACTCACAGACTATTATTAATGTACTGTGTAGTTTGTGAGCCATTTTTCCCTATTCCCAATGAATGCCAATGGAAATAGGAAATAGCAAGAGAGCTTGCTATTGTGACACAGTTTTAAACAATGAGTACATTTATGTAATTCACTTTTTCTTTTTGTCCAATAATTATTTGAGGGGAAAAAAGTCTTACATTTGTATTATTCTTTTTGCATTCGGCTGTGAAATGATCACTCCTAACTCCTTAAACAAACATATGATATCGTCCTGGTCAATCAACCCTGATCAGAGAAGAGATGATATGAGTACACAAGTCCAATATATGGATATTTTACAAAGCTCTTTTCTTTATGTATAATGTTCATTCGTTCATTGTTTTTGTCCTGTAGAGAGCCCACAGATCTTTGTATGGTACAAAGTTATGTGGTAGGCTATGAGAGTCTAAGAATTTGTCAGTACTGCACTCCAACCATTCTCCCTGTTTATACCATGGCTACTCACCACACTTGTTCTTGTCAAGATCATGGAAGTGAATTTTCCATTTTTTCTCCCTGTCCGTCATGTAATGGAGGAATTCATTGTAATCCAATCGACCATCTTTGTCTTGGTCGTAACCATCAATGATGTTCTGTTGAGGTAGTCTGTGTTAAGGCTAATCCATCAGTAAGCATTTTAGCTTAATAGCACAAGCTTGTATTATCAAGGTGATCCTTAGCCTACCTTAACCTTCTTCTCAGTGGGTAGGATTCCAGATTTTTTCATCTCATTGTGAAGCTCTTCCACTGATACGAAGCCGTTATTATCCTTATCTAGTTTAACAAATAAACCACGAAAATGATCCATGATTTATTTAAAATGGCAGCTTTAGAATTTCTTCCAAAATAAGAACATTTAGAAAATGAATACAAAAATGTCGCTGTTGATTGACCTCCGTATACAGACGCTGAGTCATTGACATGGCTTTGGTCAATGGCAATGCGGTAAAGGCCTATCTGTTCTATTGCTCTCCATCCTTGAAGAAGAGCATACACCTTATTGTAACCACCCATAGCGCATAGTCTCCACCAGGTGTCCCTGTTGTTTCAAATTAGTAAAATGCCCATGCCCAAAGAGAAACCCTTTTGTAGGCTATAATAATTATGTAAGGATAATCATCATTTCTTTGTCACTGAGCTTATTTTGTTTGGAGTTTTTACTTTAATTGTAATATTGTTTCTCTTATTGACAATTCATATTATTGCCCTGCACTTTCCCGTCTCGGATTAATAAAGAATGCAATATCTTTATTAATAAAAAAACAGCAGCTTTTCCTCAGAGAGATATCCATTTGTTAACAACACAATTGTTCTAATGAAACCATTCTGTCGACCAATTGCCGCGAGGAGAAAGGCATTGGGTATAAAATGTCCAGACGTTATCTCGTCACAATTTTGCGTCCGCGCAAACACACGCACTACAGCTGTTACCAATGTCTGTCATGTCACGTCCATATTTTTTATTGAACTACAATAACTCGTTGTTGCACCTGGGGCTTTCCAAAGGGTAAATGTGTAAATGACGTGCCTCAGCATTCGCTTTCTAGAAAGAGCGCCTGAATTCCAATGTTCAGCCCGGACGCAGGGGAGTGCGTAATGGCTATTTAGAGAGGGTACCACGTCACGGATAAATAACACAGGGTACACGGCGTTTATGAACAGCCTCCGGACGATAACAGTCCCAAGTCACCCTCATTCTCTCGTGGTTTTAATAGCGAGTAGTAGGCCTACTAAATCAATAGCGGTACATCTACTGCCGCCATATCACAACGCTATCTTGATTAATTTTCCTTTGGGACTGACAGCACCCGTCGACCGCGCCGAGAAGCTGCTTTTCCACGCGAGGACGTTTTTGGGGGAAAATGGGGAAAGATTACTATAAAATATTGGGGATAACCAAAGGAGCCGCGGATGAGGACATCAAAAAAGCATACAGAAAGCAGGCCTTGAAATGGCACCCCGACAAAAACAAGGCAGCCAATGCCGAGGAAAAATTCAAGGAAATCGCCGAGGCTTATGAAGTCCTAAGTGATCCTAAGAAAAGGGAGATTTATGATCAGTACGGAGAGGAAGGTAATGTTTCTATAAACACGTCTACATTGTTGCTGGGGCATGGCATGCTATTTGTGATAGCCTATTAAAAATAAGATATGGCTACCAAACTCGTAATGGAACAAAGTCTCTGGCCTATAAATCATCCTTCCCGAATTATCGCTAATCGAAGTCTAAAAGTCTACATACACATCGGTCTAGAAGACCGACCTAGATCATGTTTATGACGCTCATCTCCGTTAT